>JAXIVJ010001141.1:0-130000 GCA_036785665.1 Chirona hameri
ATATATATATATATATATATATATATATATATATATATATATATATATATATATATATATATATATATATATATATATATATATATATATATATATATATATATATATATATATATATATATATATATATATATATATATATATATATATATATATATATATATATAATATATATATATATATATATATATATATATATATATATATATATATATATAATATATATATATATATATATATATATATATATATATTATATATATATATATATATATATATATATATATATATATATATATATATATATATATATATATATATATATATATATATATATATATATATATATATATATATATATATATATATATATATATATATATATATATATATATATATATATATATATATATATATATATATATATATATATATATATATATATATATATATATATATATATATATATATATATATATATATATATATATATATATATATATATATATATATATATATATATATATATATATATATATATATATTATATATATATATATATATATATATATATATATATATATATATATATATATATATATATATATATATATATATATATATATTATATATATATATATATATATATATATATATATATATATATATATATATATATATATATATATATATATATATATATATATATATATATATATATATATATATATATATATATATATATATATATATATATATATTATATATATATATATATATATATATATATATATATATATATATATATATATATATATATATATATATATATATATATATATATATATATATATATATATATATATATATATATATATATATATATATATATATATATATATATATATATATATATATATATATATATATATATATATATATATATATATATATATATATATATATATATATATATATATATATATATATATATATATATATATATATATATTATATATATATATATATATATATATATATATATATATATATATATATATATATATATATATATATATATATATATATATATATATATGTATATATATATATATATATATATATATATATATATATATATATATATATATATATATATATATATATATATATATATATATATATATATATATATATATATATATATATATATATATATATATATATATATATATATATATATATATATATATATATATATATATATATATATATATATAATATATATATATATATATATATATATATATATATATATATATATATATATATATATATATATATATATATATATATCACCCACTCCACATCATGTCTTTTCGCTTCGCGGATCCCAGATGAGTCCCTGAACAGGTCGGAAGGACGTTGAAAAGGTCGGAGGGGCCCCTAGACGATCTGAAGGGACCCTGGGCCTTTCAACAGTAAGAATGCAGTTGTCCAGGGAATACAACTCCATTTTTTGTTGGGGGGGCAGATTTGGGGCAGGATTTGGGCTGCAACAAATATCTTGTCGACGTTCCTGCCACGTTTTGCCTACTGGGCAACGCCCGTTCTACCATTAGTTATTAGTTAATCCCTATAATATACACACCAATGGATAGAAAATGTCACATTTAGTAACTATGGATGTTACACTATACCAAACTATAGCTTCAATTATTAATATCTCACCGCTTCCGTCACCTCGCCGAGGTCGCCAAACTTTGTCTACGCAACAGCTGACAAGTGATCTCGAAACCGGCCGTTATCTCAGCCCCCACCAGTAACAGTTGGCAACACTCGGGCGTTTGGGCGTTAAAAACCTACTACACCATAGGGTTCTCATGTTAAATCGATGATTTCAGACGAGGCTGGCTCGTAACCTATGGTACATATTTTGAAATCGCCTTAGCTACAACGTTTATATTTATCATTTTTCGATATTCTAGGCGTAAAGGGGTTAAATGGGTTTTGGGGTTTAAAAATGTCGAAACGACCGCTGACCGCTTCCAAATGCTACCACAGTACTGAAATATACACTACTTCGACTACTACTTCGTAGTATAATTTAATATGATCGCTTCCAAATGCTACTACATGCACTGCAAATACACTACTTTGACTACTACTTCGTATATTTGCTGGCGTTTAATTCAATAAATAAAGATGTAATCTATGGAAATAGAAGTTATTCATAACAAAACAATACCTTTAATTTATAATAGACAAAACAATTACGATAAAAATTATATCTTGTCTAATTCATTTGGGCGTTACATTCCTTACTGTTCTACCCGTTGTTCTATTACCCTGCGTTATCTTCCCAATGCCTATAACCTGTTCAATAAATGGTCTCGGTGACGTCACCGGAAAATTACTTTTTGGATCCCTGTGAGTTTCCTTGCCATTAATATGAGACTTGATACTGTCTAACATGCATTATAGATGATGTACTTTACATGTATGTCACTTACGAAGTAGTGTTTCATATATTTAGCTTGCTATGCCGGATATAATTATTCCCTCTTTGACTTAATGGCAGATTTTGCGCAGCAGGGACGGCTCTACCTGGTTCTCGTTATAGGGCCTTGCCTTGATACAACAAGTATAAAAGGAGTTCACGGCGGCCCGGCTATGACGTCACGGGACTTATTTACGCCGTGGTTAAGTTTTGTCTTCGAGAGGGAGGGTCTGGGGGGTAGGTTTAGCAGCGAGCAGAGCATTCTAAACGCGGGTCCCTGCGACCGCAATTGCTGTAAAGGTTAGGTCAGGTTCGATTATGTTTCTGACTTGTTCCAATGACGTCATGGGCGATACTTATTTTTCCAAGTAGACATGCTGGATTACTTCGAACCTTGATTACTCCATCTTGTAGATATGTCCAAGGTTACCATAACAACAGGTTAGAAAGTTCGTACACCGCATTCCCCGTTGGCTCATGTGTTTGAAGGCTACACCATGACTTTAGTGACGTCATCACTTAGGAATGTCAAACATTTGGCGGGGCTGTCGACGATCTTCGGAAATATTTTCGTTTCAATATATTTCTTCGTCGTTACCACATTGCTCTCATTACAGGTCATCTGGCGCCTCCAAATAGTCCTAGCAGTGCCGTGATTCTGCCGTCTCGTATGGTGTCGGCATGTTTGTGCATTCACCATCTGACCCCACGTGACCTAATACCAATTCAATGGGGTTTGAGCCAATCACAGCGACACTGTCATTTACAGGAGGACTGACGTCAGGGAACGCGTCGTCGCCCAGCTGGAGGCGTTCATCACGTCTTCTGGCTGGGACGTCGCCGGCGTCACATCGGAAACGGAGGCTACAGACCTGACCAGCCGTGCCATGGCGACGTTCGTGGACGACCTCATGAAGTCTCAGGCGACACGTCCATTCGGCCGGTACTTCCGGGCGGAATGGCTCCCGATGGATCAGTAGTGGGCTGCCGCGTTCCGCAGCGGTGCATATGTGACCACGAACAACCTTTGCGAGACGTGGCACAGCACCCTGAAGCGGGGTTTTCTGAGACCAACAAAGCGCACTGTCGGGAGGTATGCTACCATTTAGTTACCTTAGCAAATTAATAATGGTAGAGGTGTAAGGCAACCATGACATGGCAATGCTAGTATGAATTTGCCAATTTGTTTTGGCGCATTGTACGATGGTTTGGAGTGATTGCTCGTTCATACTGTTCCTATATTTGGTTTCATTTGTATGTTCCGTGCGTTGTGTCAAGGTCAAGACATTTTCCAATTTATCTCGACACTGGCGGATCCAGAACGGGTCCCAGCACGGCTTTTGGGTGGGGCCAAAATTAAAAAAAGTCGTACAATTTGTTTACAAACTCTTTGGCAAACTCTTTGGCTCTTGCCATGATAATTTGGTTAAAACTCATTTACCGTTGCAAAACTTGCTTAGATTGCTGTAAAACGTAAGGGTAAATGTAAAGTGTAAAGATTTACCCGATGTTTCACATTTTGAGTAAGACCATGTCCGGATTATGACCCCCCCCCCTCACACTTGGATCTGTCAGTGTCTCGACACAGCGTAAAATAGTGCAGCCACAAATTTGAGGTGGATTAAAGTGATTAGTAAATAAATGATGTGTTGACGAATCATTTCACTAAGTTCGCATTCTCATCCATATTTTAATACTGCAGTTATAACGCACCAATCACACCCATGAGTTGTGTCTTTGAAAGTCACTGCATATGTTACCATAATAGTAGTTAGTTTTGTTACTTGGCTGGTCAGTTCTCTAATCAACCATTTTAAATTGCAGCTGCATGGTGGCACTCATGTGCTACCTGCGCTCTCGGATCCGGCAGAGGAGGTCGAGGCCTTCGCTTCCAGGCCAAGTCAAGCGCTGTGAAGATAGCGGAGGTCAACCACGAGCGAGCCATCAGCCTGGAGGCGGCCTCCACGGTCACCGGTGACGCCGATGGCCGCTGGACTGTGTCGGTGTCTGGAGAGGCGCGGCCGGCGATGGTGCGCACAGCAGCATGCCCATATCGGACCTGCCTGCAGCGGTGCGGCGATTGCGGTACCTGTGTGAACCAGCACACCTGCACATGCGCCGAGGGCCTGGTAAGTCGCCACATACGTTCGCACACGTTGGTGGTATGGCAAACTTGATAACTGAAACTAAAACTATGAGCTATAGGACTAAAATTGAAACTATGGCTTTCAATGCTCATTTTTTCCTGGTTGCCTCAATTGGTAGGCAGAGGAGAATAACAACATATTGTTACTTCTGAACTTTAGACGTATCATTACATTACCGTTGTTTCCATGGTTGTCTTTTTTTATTACGGTGAAATTCCCACCTAAAGTCGGAAATTTGGTATGTGCCGGATTCAGCACCTCCGGCTTTCACTTTTCCGACCGTTTTCGAGAATTGTTCCTCGATTGTTCACAATCTTCATTTGAAGATTGATTTGAACCAGTATTCTTTCGAAACCGTAAAACTAATCTCACATTTGTAGGAAAAGTATCTACGGTTTCGTACAAACTGATGCTTGAAACCAGTTACTCAAATGATGATTGTGAACGATTGAACAAACATTTTCGTAAACGGACTGAACAGTGAACAGTGAAAAGCGGAGGTGGAAAATCCCTCACATGGCAAATTTGCAAATGTTCGATTTTAGGTGGGAATGTCCCTTTAATGTATTTCTTATATATCCTTATGTAAAGACTTATTTCATTATTCAATCTCTCAAGTTTAGTTAAGAACTATGAAAAATTTAACACCATTTAAATTTCTTCTCACAACTCTTCCACGTGATATGACGTGCCTCTGTCGTATGATGTTCAATTTTCGTGTTATTAAAGCTTAGTTCAAATAGTTTCCTTTAACTTAGCATGGGAAGCCGAAGCGATGCTTGTACTCTAAATTGAATGAAGCGCAATGCAGCCGTTCTTTTTCACGATGTCTTTTAATTTCGCGATGTCACGCATAGGCGTACACAAGGGGAGGGGGGCAAACGAGGCAATCCCCCCCCCCCTGAAGGTCTGTATGTGCCCCTTTTGGTCTAAAAAATGCATGTTTCTGAATTTTTTAAAGAATAATTGTGAAAATATGCCCTTTTAAAAATATAGTGGGCCAAATCCGGTGAGTTTTTTTTTAGTGGGGGCACTTTATGTGGGGACATTGTGGGGACATTGATTGCCGTTATTGGATCATGACAGTATTATGACAGTACATGATATACTTATTATTTGTTAAGCATTGCATAATCCACAAAGAGCATCCGAGCATCTGCATAAGAGGAATCGCACAGTAACCTGGATCATGACCGTACGGCCATACCATTAATATAAACACAGGAAAAGGCCGTTAACGGTGGCGCATTCGTCACTCAACAATCTTCACCATCATTTTTGGTGAAACAATTGTAATCCAGATGGAAAAAATACTCTCACCTGATAGATACTGCTCCAAAGTACTCTCCAGTCACATTCCTTCATCAACAACCAGGTGAAATAATACAAAAATCGCACTTCAACCATAAATCACCACCCAGAAACACCGCTTCCCGTGACCAAAATCCAAACATTGCCTTATATGGGCATGGGCCTCGCTCGGTTGCATGCCTCGCTTTGACATCGTCTAGCGGCTCACCCTTGCAATTTAGGAGAAAATGTCCCGAAAGCGAGCTGTAGAGGACGTTTCAATCTATCATTTAGTTCTCAATTAAACCCTCTGGCATCTAGGGTATGCAAATGGTAGGACGCGAAAGTAGGCCGATTTAACACTATTTTAATAGGGAGCGTGTGACGTCACGTGCCCGTGACATCACGCATTTCGCTGCCTACCCCGGACTGGTTTACCTAGTCTCTATGGCCTTGAGTATAACTGAGGTTCAAAATGTAATGGCATACCAACTGTCAGCCAGTTTGGGGCCTACAAACCAAAGTTAATTTAGGTCTTGTGTTGAAATTACTGAGCATAGCCAGGAAATTATTGCACCTCAACCCAACATTTTTTGTTTACCCCTCAACCAGGACCTGCTCTACAATGCTCATATCTCAGTTCAAAATGCATGTTAAAGGTGAACTATTCCCTATACAGCTACTGATTACTGCCTGATGTTTTCATACATTTTTACATAAGCCTTGACACAACACAGGGGAGACAACTTTTGTCAACAGGGGTCCGCCCCTTTGGCTCAGTGTTTGAAGAGTGCTGGGGATTTTTTAAACTCAAGTCCAACACCTGTTTCATGGATAAATTTTGAATTTTCTATATTTGTATGTGCTGATTCCAAATCTGATACCCATTTGTGGCGCAAATAAACCGGCAATGTCAATAAATATTTAAATTATTATACCATAAGTTTGTTTCTGCAATAAAACATATTGTCAGTGGCCTAATTCTTCTAATAGGTAACTCAAGACTATGATAAACTGGGGAGGTGCATTAATGAAGTATTACCAATGGTAATAGTTCAGTAATTCGCCTCCCCAGTGTTACAGCACTGAGGAGACTGAACAAGTGGCGGGCGGTGCTGCCGGCTTGATGACGTCATTAGAAGGGTATACTTAATGGCATAGGCCCGTCTAACCTTACCTGCCATTAAGTCCGATCGGGACGAAATCTAAGATTCGCTCATAGCCATTAAGTCTGATGGGAACGAAACCTAAGATTCGCTTGTAGCCATTAAGCCTGATTGGGACAAAACCTAAGATTCGCTTGTTTCGTACTGATCGGACTTAATGGCTACAGCCTACAAGCGAATCTTAGGTTTTGTCCCGATCGGACTTAATGGTTACAAGCGAATCTTAGGTTTCATCCTGATCGGACTTAATGGCAGGGTTAGGTTAGGTTAGACAGGCCTATGCCATTAAGTATACCCTCCCAATGACGTCAAGCCGGCAGCACTGCTTGCCGTCATCAAGCGGGCAGCACCACTTGCCGTCATCAAGCCGGCAGCACTGGTTCAGGCTCCCCAGTGCTGTAACATTGGGAGGTGAATTACTGAACTATTACCATACCTACTACTCAAGAGACCAGAAATTAAAATCCAAAGATTTGTAAACAGGCAAAGCTGTTTAAATTTTGCCCCACAGAAAGCCAGTTTCTTTCTGGATCACAGCCAGTATCAACAAGTGAAGTTGCCGGCACACACAATACCTAGCATTATTACAATAAAGCTGTGCATTGCCTAGGTCACAGATTAAAAGGAACGCAGGCAAATTCCAACAATATAAACAATTCATAACAATGAAAAAAGACGCAACCACACGACGAACTCGAAGAACGCGCGTTGTCAACGCAAGGCTCAAGGTTGACTTACATGAAGTTTAGGGGACGCCAGCCCGAAATGATCTCGACCTTTGGTCCATTGTAACTTCTTAACTAGGGCTGGCCGAGCTTATATTTTATGCGCATCGTAATCAGGTCAAACTTTATCATATTAGAGATTTTCAGTGAAATCGTAGGGGTCCGCCCTAGATGAACTCGACCTTTGACCTATTGTAACTTCCTAACTAGGGCGGGCCGAATTTAGCTTTTATGCTTATCGTAATCAGGTCATACTTTATCATATTGTAGATTTTCAGCGAAATCGTAGGGGTCCGCGCCGATAACCTTGACCTTTGACCCATTGTAACTTCTTAACTAGGTCGGGCCGAGCTTAACTTTTATGCGTATCGTAACTAGGAGGTGAAACTGTATCATATTGTAGATTTTCAGTGAAATCGTAGGGGTCCGCTCCACATGACCTCGACCTTTGACCCATTGTAACTTCTTAACTAGGGCGGGCCGAGCTTAGCTTTTATGTTCATCATGATCAGGACGTTAAGTTCTATCATTTAGGAGCTTTTGGGCCCAATCTGAGGGGTCCGTTTCAGTTTGAATCTACAGATGGATATCCATCTGCTGAACCTGCTGCTAGCTTGACCAACGTGGACTGATCGTGATAACAAGTGGTAACAATAGATTGCTATACTGTGAGGAACATTGTCGACATAACATTACCAAGTATTAATGCATTATAGTCAAAATATTACCCAACTTTTCTTTCTCGCTTTAGTAAACTGCCTGCTTGAATTTGACTTGCTTGCTGTATTGGATTTGACATCCGATGTATTCAATTAAAAAGCAATGGCTCGCCACCTAACAGCTTGCTAAAGGTGTTGCCTTTTGCTGGGCTGGCTCGCCGCTACTCCGTCGGTCTGCTCCGACAATGTCAAACCTCACCATAAAGTCTTTAGTCAAAACCCTATATTTTCACATTAAATAATGCATGGTTTGTCTGCTTCTTCATTGTAACTTTTCACCCACGCAAATGAACAACGTATTGCTCGGACTGCATTCTAATGCCTGTTTCTGCTGTGTTTTAGAAGCTGAGCCTGCGCTGCCTGTGGAAGACGACGCTGCGGAAGTCTCCGTCGTCAGATTCCGGAAGGAGCTGCTCTTCTCACAGTCGACCACCTTCTACGAACTTGAGGCAAAGAGGAATTAGAGGAGGTTGCTCAAATGGAGCCTCCAGCAGCGCCAGAGCAAAATCCAGCTCCCAGATGAAGAAATGCTGCGGTTTGTCCAGCTGACGAGCAGGGTTGTGCTCGACTCAGAGTCGGTGAGTCAAATTTGACTCGACTCTGACTCAAATCAACTTGAGTCAGTCGAGTCGATTAAGAAAAATAGGGGCTCGTCTTGAGTCAGAGTTGAGTCGTTAAAAAATATGGGCTAAACTTGAGTCAGAGTCGAGTCGCTAAATACAAATAGAGGTTTGAGTTGAGTCGGAGTGAAGTCGCATGGATGTCGCTTGAGTCAAAGTTGAGTCGTCTGGATGCTGTTTGAGTCAAAGCTGAGTCGACTCATCCTCTTATGAGTCAAAGTCACATCTGATGCAAAACAAGAAATTGGGAGCAAATAAATAATAAAGGGGTCCAAACAATGTTTTAGTGTGAGGGTATGAGTTCAGGTGCTTTTCAAACCCACATAAATCAATTTTCTGTTTAAAAAATCACTTAAAAGTACTGTTTTGCTGCCACTTGTTCAGGCTCATCACAGTTCACACTACCTACAGTGTTGTCAGTTGTGTACGGAAGTGTGACACCTGCCCTACCAGTACCCACTTTTCTGCCTGTCGTAATAATACTCTCTTCTTCTATTAGGGAGAACACCATTACAGTTGAGAGACACGGCAGGGAAATACTTTAACAATGGAGCAAAACTACAACTAAAAGTAGTAAAACTACATCACAAACTCTGCTGACTGCTCCTTATCTTAAGTGAAGCAATACTATATTGAATATGTACATGGAAATGATAACTGCAGTATATATAACCTAATAGTAACCATATAAACATAACATTCCTGGAATGTGTATACGAACCATGAGGCATGAACCATATGCGCCATTTATGTCTGAAATACAAAATTTGCATCACAAATTCACTTGAGGTCGAGGACAGGTTAATTCAACAATAGATCACAATTCACTTTGTTTGCTGACGCCGATTTTTTCTCCTGAAATCCTACAGATGTTAATTCACACTTGTCAGTTCACTCAGTTGCATTTTCAAACATTTATAAAGGCGTGTATTGTTCGAGCGCGATTATTTCTTCCGCGCCGCAACAATGACTTGCAAGTTGGAGTATCAAAATCATACCGATTTCATATCGCGCTGATTTTCAAATGTGTTGAGGTCCTTGAAGCTTAAGGAGTGGAGTGAGGACTGTGATTGGTCAATATACTGGTTACTCTGGGGTGTCACATATGCATTTTTTTCCTCAAAATGACTGATTAAACCAGTTAACTTGAAAATTACATCCGAACTGTTTATTAATTTTGAATGCGGAGTATCAGAGCGGGGTTTAAAGGGTAGTATAAGTTATAACCGTGTTTAATATACACGTGTCAAGGAGGTGTGCTACAATATTGATGACGTAATATTAGAGAGATATTTGGAGAGGTTTAGTAGTGACTGCTGAGTCTGCAGTGCTGCGCAACGCGCCGTCTGGTCGTCTCCGCCTCGAGGCAGGCAGGGGGGTGTCATGCCTATCTCCGTAACGTGTCCACCTTGTCCCATGACGTCACAGTCACGGTTTCCACCAATGGGGTGGCCGAATCGGGAGCGTTTGAGACCGGCACGGCCACCATGTTTGTGTACAGGGGCGGGGCTTGACCTTATATGGGCATGGACCTCCCACTTTTTGCATGCCTCGCTTTGGCATCGCCTAGCGGCTCACCCTTGCAATTTAGGAGAAAATGGCCGAAGAGCGAGCTGTAGAGGACATTTCAATCTATCATCTAGTGCTCAATTCATCCCGCTGGTACCTAAGGTATTCAACTGGTAGGACGCGAAAGTAGGCCGATTTAACACTATTTGAATAGGGAGCGTGTGACGTCACGCCATTCGCTGCCTACCCCGGACGGGTCTACCTAGTATCTAGGGCCTTGCGAGGCAGGTATGTTATGCGCGTGTCGGGTATCGGTTATATCGTATATGTATGTAACTATTTGTGGCAAATTGTTACATAAGGATGTTGGCATTTTTTTTATTTTGGTATGGAAAACAAAATGATTGTCAAATGGGAGCCACTTGTTCCGTGGGATTTAATGTATCGAATGGTGTAAAGCAGAGTTGGAGTGACATTTTATCCCTATTCTTGTTCAATGTATATATGGATGAACGGTAATAGTTCAGTAATTTACCTCCCCAGTTAATCAGTTGGAGACACAGTAGGGAAATACTATAAAAATAGAGTGCTCTAATCTGAGATTTTAATGCATCAGATTATATTTTAGAATGCATCAGATAGTTAGATTTTAATCAGTCGCGAAAATGAGGTCTTTTTTAAACGGCTATTGTGTAGCACTGTGACCACTTGGCGACCCATAGAGGGCATGTATGTTGAGGAAAAACCTCAAACTTTGTTTAAAGATAGGTCACATTAAATTTATGAATATGTCACTGGCAGGAAACAGTCTAGATCCTTACTCTATGTTTGGATTACCTGCTGTTGCCTGGTGCTGAAATGCTCAATAAATAGAGCTGAATGCTGATAATCCCAAATTAGAGCGCTGGCCAGTATGTGTA
Organism: Chirona hameri; assembly: GCA_036785665.1. Taxonomy (NCBI): domain Eukaryota; kingdom Metazoa; phylum Arthropoda; class Thecostraca; order Balanomorpha; family Balanidae; genus Chirona; species Chirona hameri. The sequence continues at coordinate 11,597 of JAXIVJ010001141.1, forward strand.
CTCAATAATTAGAGCGGTTTGGGCCAAGCACGCCATAATGTTCCCATCACGTTTCAGAAGTTTGCAATTCCAAACAGATTTTCAATATGCAGCTGGAATTTTTTCAGACTTGAGCAGGAAAAAAACATGATCGTTGGATAATTGTTGTATCCTAAATGGCTTCCTTGTTTTCTGACATTTTGTTACAATTTATTGCAAGTGGTTTTTGTAAAAAGTGTTCATAAAGGCACTCTAATTTTAGATCATTTACATGCATGTCTATGGCAGGCTCTGATGTCACCGGCTCCATTTTTGGAGCGCTCCATTGTTAAAGTATTTCCCTACTGTGTCTCAACTGTAATGGTGTTCTCCTTAATAGAAGAAGAGTAGTATTACGACAGGCAGAAAAGTGGGTACTGATAGGGACAACTGACAACACTGTGGGTAGTGTGAACTGTGATGAGCCTGAACAAGTGGCAGGCGGTGCAGCCGGCGTGATGACATCATTGGGAGGATAAAGGGGAGACCCTACTTAATGGCGTAGGCCTGTTTACTACTCGGTCAGACTTCATGGCTTAGGTCTGTTCACACTCAATCGGACTTAATGGCGTAGGCGTCTTTACTACTCGATCAGGCTTAATGGTGGGGTTAGTTTAGTTTAGGTACCATAACCTAAACTTAAATGGCAGACTTAATAGCGGATTAGGTTAGGTACCATAACATAAACTAACCTAACCTCGCCATTAAGTCTGATCGAGTAGTAAACAGGCCTGCAACATTAAGTCTGATCGAGTAGTAAACAGGCCTACACTATTAAGTATACCCTCCCAATGACGTCATCTATCCGGCTGCACCGCCCGCTACTTGTTCAGGCTTGTCACACTTCCTACTGTGTTGTGTACGGAAGTGTGACGCCTGCCCTACCAATACCGAAAAGTGTACCAGTAATAATAAAGCTATACCATCACCAAAAACTACACATAATCGAACCTGACCTAACCTTACAGCAATTATGGTTGCAGAGACCCACGTTTAGAACGCTCTGCTCACATTCGCTCGCTGCGCTGCATAACCTAACAGGGTCAGGCTTCAGACCCTCCCCAGGGGGAGGGTCTGGGAGGTTTCAGTTATATGGTTGGCAAAGTTGCTGTTTGCTGGTATGCATTTTGTACTCTTTTATGCTCTTTTGAAATTATGTTTTTTATTTATGCTTTTATGCTTTATGCTCTTTTAACTGTAAGTAGCTATTCATGAAATACATGAATACAGCACACCGGTTAGTGTTTTACAACCTGCTAGCCTGCTATCAGTATTGACTATTGAGCTTGTTGATTGGTTCGGAAACTCAATTTTAATTAACACCTGTTTTACTTTTCCCAGCTCAAGAACCAACTTCAAATACATTTTCCTCACTTATTTCATATTTGCATCCTATCATATAGGATTATTAAAATCCATAGCAATAATTATATAGCAATTAACAATAGTGGTAAAGTTCAGATATGTACCTGTGCTGGTGCAAAATAATAATAATTATTATTATTATTATTATTATTGCTATTAGGAACATATATATTGGAATATATATTTCAATGCAACTGGATGCAGTGTATATTTATGATAATGCAGCATTCATTCATGTGCCTTGATCCAGTGCAAATCCAAATAAAAGTGTACATATCCAATATAATATTCCAAAGAGTTTTTGCAAGTAAAATACATTTGAATCAAAGTCGTTAAGTCACGAGTCAAAAGAATGAGTCGACTCAAGAAAATTTCACTTGAGTCAGAGTTGGGTCAGGGTAAAATCAAATTAGTCAAAGTTGAGTCGACTCAAAAAAATTGTCCCCCGCTTGAGTCAGAGTTGAGTCAGGGGTAAAAGCAAATGAGTCAACGCTGATTCGACTCAAAATACAACAAATTGCCCGCTTGAGTCAGAGTTGAGTCAGGGGTAAATGCAAATGAGTCAACGCTGAGTCGACTCAAAAAAAAAATGCCCCGCTTGAGTCAGAGTTGAGTCAGAGTCCCTTCGACAATGAGTCAGAGTCGAGTCAGTCTAAAAAATCTGAGTCGAGCACAACCCTGCTGACGAGGACCTACAATCTCCTCCTCTATTACCAGGTAGGTCAAACAAGCTCTTTGCTACTGACATGATCCTCCTGGCACAAGCATACCTTTCAATGATATTGTTGTGGCATTGTGCATTTCCAATACATGAAAAACTGTATTCACTAGAATAATTTCCTCGGAATGTTTAAGGTATATCGGGTATTATTCGCTGCCCTTACGGCAGCCGGGGAAACGTATTGTCAACGCATGGTTTGTAAATATTGTTACGTCATCATTATTGAAAATGCAAACTGACAATAGACATCATGTAATTAAACATTGAAGATGCATCCATATGATATGTATTTGAAAACATAACCAAAGGAAAAGGAGTGGAAAACGTCATCACAGTACGGGTTTTGGAGTGTGAATGCCCTCATGTTATTGTGTTTTGTGATACCGCAGTGTTGTGTGCCGACGTGATTGGTGCTCTGGTTTTGTCAGTGAATGCTCTCATGTCAGTGCAATGGATACTGGTTATCGCTGTTTGATGCAGACGTGATTCGTGCTCTTATTTGGGCGTGCAGATGCTCTGGCAGTGGAGTGCAGTGGATACTTATAACACTGTGCCTTACAGGCGTGCCAACGTGATCCGTGCACTTTGTGTGACTACGAGGATGCTCTTGTGTTAGTGAAGTGTGCACTGGCTAACACTGTGTTTTAGCTATGCTAACCGAGCTCATGTATGTATGTACCTAATGCATTTGTGTGATAATAAATTTCAAAAATAATGTTTCTTTGTTGAGAGTGGACAGGGGAATGTGATGAATGGAATGCGTCGTGATGGCTGGATGCAGTGTGACGACAGGAAACCAAATTTTGGACACTGCAAACAAATTTTTGACAATACCTGTAGTGTCCAAAACAGAAATCCTTCCGACTGGTCTTATTGCCCACGCTCAGCCACAAACATCACCGACACCACCGACAACCGTGCGTCTCCCCTCTCTGTGCCAGACGCGCCGCCGCCCTACGCTGCATCTCACATAGCCTCATCACATATCACACATATCACACATCATCTACACTGCGAGCCGCGGCTGCACGGCGCTCCGCCGCTGACTCAGCGCTCATCTTACGCATCCTCATCACATATCCGGGCCACGACCCGCGCCAGCGCCACAACTCATCCTGACGCAACCCGACCATCCCATTCACTCCCAGAAGCTAACACCGGCGCCGGACCGCCTTGGCGGGGCGGCGAGAACCTCCCGCCCCGCGCGGCCACTCAGTACTTACACAATACACATCCACACCCTTATCTGATCATCATGATCACCCATAACACGAGTACAACTGAAGCATTCATTTCTCGCCACGCTCACCCCATAACCTCAAAGATCATCACGACTTACATAAGAACAATCAACACAACTGAACTTAAACGCAATCTTCGCAACATAGACACCGGGGCGGCCGGCGGTCGCGCCCACTCCGTCGCTGTGGCGGATCTCGTGGCGCCGGCTCCTCACACAACAATCAAGCCACATCACCCCCTGTTTCTCAAGAAACAATTATGCGACATCATTACCACAGTCCACATCATCCCGTTTCTATTTTAAAAAAAAACAATCGACACTGCACTCCCTCCCCAGCGCCACACTCTCCCCAGCGCCACACTCTTCCCAGCGCCACACTCTCCCCAGCGTCACACTCCCCAGCGCCACACTCTCCCCAGCACCACACTCTCCCCAGAGTCACACTCTCACCAGCGCCACACTCTCCCCAGCGTCACACTCTCCCCAGCACCACACTCTCCCCGGCGCTTCGTCGCCCCACAGCCCCGTCGGCTGTCACCACATACCACCTCCGTGACATCGCCCCACAGCCCCGTCGGCTGTCACCACATGCCACCTCCGAGACATCGCCCTACAGCCCCATCGGCTGTCACCACATGCCACCTCCGTGACATCGCCCCACAGCCCCGTCGACTGTCACCACATGCCACCTCCGAGACATCGCCTTACAGCCCCATCGGCTGTCACCACATGCCACCTCCTCCGTGACATCGCCCCACAGCCCCGTCGGCTGTCACCACATGCCACCTCCGAGACATCGCCCTACAGCCCTGTCGACTGTCACCACATGCCACCTCCGAGACATCGCCTTACAGCCCCATCGGCTGTCACCACATGCCACCTCCGAGACATCGCCCCACAGCCCCATCGGCTGTCACCACATGCCACCTCCGTGACATCGCCCCACAGCCCCGTCGACTGTCACCACATGCCACCTCCGAGACATCGCCCTACAGCCCTGTCGACTGTCACCACATGCCACCTCCGTGACATCGCCCCGCAGCCCCGTCGGCTGTCACCACATGCCACCTCCGAGACATCGCCCCACAGCCCCATCGGCTGTCACCACATGCCACCTCCTCCGTGACATTGCCCCACAGCCCCGTCGGCTGTCACCACATGCCACCTCCGAGACATCGCCCTACAGCCCCGTCGACTGTCACCACATGCCACCTCCTCCGTGACATCGCCCCACAGCCCCGTCGGCTGTCACCACATGCCACCTCCTCCGTGACATCGCCCCACAACCCTGTCGGCTGTCACCACATGCCACCTCCGAGACATCGCCCTACAGCCCTGTCGACTGTCACAACATGCCACCTCCTCCGTGACATCACCCCACAGCCCCGTCGGCTGTCACCACATGCCACTTCCTCCGCCGTTGCTCAGTGGCACTGCTGCTCCACTGCTGCCGAGCGGCAGGTCCGGCACCACCAGTGCTGCGAGCATAACCTGCAGGAACACTGGTCTTATGCCGTGACGTTGGCCGCTCCGCTGCTCCTCCTCCGCCTGTCAGCACCACGTCGCTACCCGGTCCACCACCGCCGCTCCGCGGTCCACCACCGCCGCTTCCCGGTCAACCACCGCCGCTCACCGTCAACCACCGCCGCTCCGCGGTCCACCACCGCCGCTTCCCGGTCAACCACCGCCCCTCACCGTCAACCACCACCGCTCCGCGGTCCACCACCGTCGCTCCACGATCCACCAACGCCGCTCCGCGGTCCACCACCGCCGCTTCCCGGTCCACCACCGCCGCTTCCCGGTCCACCACCGCCGCTTCCCGGTCCACCACCGCCGCTTCCCAGTCCACCACCGCCGCTTCCCGGTCCACCACTGCCGCTCCCCGGTCCACCACCGCCGCTCCGCGGTTCACCACCGCCGCTACGCGGTCCACCACCGCCGCTCCGCAGTCCACCGCCGCCGCTTCCCAATCCACCACCGCCGCTTCCCGGTCCACCACCGTCGCCCCGCGATCCACCACCGCCGCTTCCCAATCCACCACCGCCGCTTCCCGGTCAACCACCGCCGCTCCGCGGTCCACCACCGTCGCTCCGCGATCCACCACCGCCGCTTCCCAATCCACCACCGCCGCTTCCCAATCCATCACCGCCGCTTCCCAGTCCACCACCGCCGCTGCTCCCCTGCAGCACACACCATTGCTGCCCACCGGCACTGCGGCTCCACAGCTCCACTGCTGTCTTCTGGCATAATGCCGAAATAGCTCGTAGTGTCCAAAACACAAATCCTTCGACTGGTCTTATTGCCCACGCTCAGCCTCAAACATCACCACCACCGACACCAACGACAACCGTGCGTCTCCTTGCGACAAGTTCTATCGAAAGTATTTCAGTATTTTTTGTTTAGGTCAGGTCAAAATTGAAGTCACTTGAGATCATCAAAAGTCATATTTCCCATTTTTTTCCTGTTTTAGGACTTCGCTCCAGAAATTCCCATGTATCTCGGGCACTATGACAGCTAGAAACAAACAGCAAAAGCAATCGCCAGCCATTGCAATTTGCAATCGATAAGGTGTCATCAAATTTGATATCAGGTCAATATTTGAGGCTCCATAGGTAAAAAAGGGGAACAATGCTGGGTTTTTGCAAAACAGTTTTTCGCCAATAACATTTAACCGAAAACATATAACGAAAAACTGTTTACGCCAGTGTGTCTCGTCAAGGCGCTTCGATTGATATACATGGTGACTTTGTTAGGTCAACGTAAAAATTTGACCACAGGTCACGTGACCTTGACATGAGGCCAAGACCCAAGTAGGTCATTTAGCATATAGGGAGACGTGTCTCGACGATATGAACACATTTATGTTGGTTTTACTTCTCTATCTGCATTATGTCGCGAGTTATTGACAAACAAGTGATGGGAAACTCGGATGACCTCAAATGACCCCATAGGGGTCACTGAACAAAACTTACACTTGGATCATCATGATCATCTTATAATAACATGATCCAGAAGCAGGGGCGCAGCCAGACCTTCGGCAAGGGGGGGGGGGGGGGGGGCACGGCATCCCCAGAGGGCCCCCTCGGCCAAAGGGCCCTCCCCCCCCAAAAAAAAACTCGAAATGGTATCTACTCGGATTTATGCCTCTATATTTTGCAGGGGTCCTAAATTATCGCAAAAAAACGTCGGACAGACAGACAGTTGAACAGACTCCATGCGTAGATTGACTGATAAGTACGTAGTCTGATACAAAATAATGTGCAGCAACTGACTCCCTTTGGCACCATGTGAAGTATTAACACGCGCACCGACATCGGGTGCGGATATCCACCCATCAGAGGTTTTCGTAAATATTGGGGAAACGTCGGTGTGTAGCGCCACCAAACTTAACATAGCTCTTTGGGCATCAATTACCCACATTTTGTGTAATTTTGTATCTCGAGTCATCTCAGGTCAGGTCAACAGGTCCTGTTAAGTGAACCCACCTCCAAGCGAGTTTTTGAAAGTTAAGTGACCCACCTCCAAGCAAGTTTTTGAAAGTTGTGCCAAAGCCACAGTGATTGACCGAGCGGTTTCAAACTCACAGGACTTAATAAGGTCATAAGTACTTACAATTCGTTTATCTTGGATTTATAATATCGGTGACCTAAGGTCAGATCCAGGGGTGCAGACAGATCTTCGTCAAGGGGGGGAGGCACAGCATCCCGAGGGGCCCCCTCGATCAACCCCCCCCCCACCAAAAAAATGGCGCAAAATCGTATATCCTCGGATTTGGGCGCCACTATATTTTGCCGGGCCCCCAAATAGTCGCAACAAAAAACGTCGGACAGGCCCATGTCAAACAGAACCTATGCGTATATTGACTGATAAGTTCTTAGTCTGATCCCCCCAAAAAATGCGGCAACTGATCCCTGTTGACACCATGCTGTGAAGTATTAACACGCGCACCGAGTTGGGCGGCGGATATCCGTCCCCGGAGGTTTTCGTAAATATTGAAAAACGTCGACACGCAGCGCCGCCAAACTTGGCGTAACTCTTTGGGGAACAATCACCCAAATTGTGACATTTTTTATCTCGAGTCATCTCAGGCCAGGTCAACAAGTCACGTTAAGTGGTCCCACTTCCAAGCAAGTTTTTGAAAGTTTGTGGTCGTGCCAAAGTGATCGACCGAGCGGTTTGAAACTCACAGGATTCATTCAGGCCATAGCCCATAAGTACCTACAATTCGTATATCTCGAATTTGTAATATCGGTGACCGAAGGTCAATTCGATTTGATAAACTTCCATTATATGTAAATGGAGAAAATATAAACACGTAGATATTCACAGAAAATACTTAAATTTGACCAGTTTCACCAGGTGCCTGCCTACACCATTCTTCTGCCAAATGCAAAGATCCAAGTCACATTTTTGTTATGTGACCTCTACGAGGTCAACTCAGGTGACCCAAGAGGTTACTTGTTTTTTTTTGTATTCAATAACTCTTTGCCAAATGAAGGTAGAGTATTGGAGTTATAACAATATGCTTCGCTCGTCGAGACACGTTGATTGATGTAAAATTTGAACTTGATCTGCCTTGACCTGAGCACAGGACAGGTCAATTTTCGAATATGACCTAACTAGGTTATGATCATCCGATATACCATTCGATGTGTCTCGACAGATAACCACAATGGTGAAAACTGTATCACTCTATCATGCGTATCTCAAAAGTAATTCCCTAAAAACAATTCCGCTATTTTGGGAATGTTTCACGTTCGATGGCCTTCCCCGAGCTAGCTATTGACCCGAGATCAAATCTGATGAAGCCTGAGTGACAACAATTAAAATTATCTTTCGCACTGGCGGATCCAGCCTCACTCCGTGGGGGCATCTTTTCAAGGTACCTCCATTTCTTCCCGCATATTTGGGCCGGTCGCCTTACTTTGGTATTCGAGCTAAGAAAGTCACTTTTCAAATTCACACACAAAAAAAAAAATATCCGAAAAAAGTTTTTCCTATTTTGGACGGTTAAAAACACAAAATTCCGAATATTCGAGATAGCCATTTTGAAGAAAATGTCATTTATTTTCTTTTGACGTTTTTATTTGTAATTTGCTTCAAAACTCTATTTTCTACGATTGTTCAAACATTTATCGTTTTTCCGCCAAAAATGGCATGACATGGCGTCATTAAAACGTCATTATTTCCCACAATACTGCATCAATTTTATTGGACGTTGGGTGAGAATGCGTAGAATTGATGCAGCAAAATGTACTGAAAGTTTGACGTTGATATCTATCATAGTTTTTAAATTATTGAGAAAATCCGTGAGGGGGCTGATTTTGCCCCCCCCCCCAGCGGGGTGCGGGTTAAAGGAAATAGTTCACCTTCGGAAATTTTTCAGAACACGATTTTATTATATTTTTTAATACAGTTTCTTTTCTTTTCAAAAATGGTCCTACATCGCGCCAATTCAGGACAGAAGGTTGTAAATTATTAATGTGGTGTGCGTTATTGGTCTGCACATGCTCCATGCAGTGCTGGCACAGTTCAGATGGTACGGTATATCATATATAGCATTCCTTCGCCAAAAAGTCAAATATCTTCGGCTGGAGTCTTTTCAGCCAAGACAAGTTCCAGATAAGGATTTCTCAACACGGGCTACAAAACTGCTATTTCAGTTCAAAACCCCATGTTGAAGGTGAACTATTTCCTTTAAGTGTCACCGGGGCTGCTTGAATTGCATCAGGTGCGCTGTTTTGTCTATCATTGAATATCATTGAATGCTTACAGTTTCGTTTTCCAAGCAAACTCGAGAGAACTTGCGGCGCTTCGCCCTTCTGGCATGATTTTGCTTGCCCATTTTGACTTTTGCCAGTTGTTAAACAAGCAAATATAACATAAATCACGGATATAGATAAGTAGTGCTGCATGGCTTGGTATCGATCTGTACACCGCACGAAGCTTGCAGAATGTAGCTTCGCAGAAATAAACAACACATTCGCCGATATCCGTCGGCGTCAACCGCAGCGCGAATGGTGATAGCGTTGACTGTACGCCAGCAGAAGCCGTGAATAAATGCCGTACTTCGCAATGCCGTGGTTTGGGCGCTGGTAAGATCGCGTAAATGCGGTGCCGTACTTCAGACGCCGTAAATGCAAAGTACGGCATCGGGAAGTACGGCACTTGGTAAGATTGGGCCCAGGTGCTATCCACAATGTGTTTGTGCTTGCGACGTTTAAAGACTGTATTGATATCAAAAACAGTAGAGTGGCTCGGGCCTCACGCTGCACATACCGCCGTCCGCCCCGCTCAGCTCCCGACTCCCGGCCGCCGGCTCCCGTATTGAGAAAACAGACACTGCTGCTGTAGCGCACGTGCGCTGCACGCCGGAGGCACCTGCGGTCCGCTGAACCACACCTCCCCCTGATCATGAGGATCACTCGCGCCCTACACAACAATCTCGCCGCGGAGGCCGGCGGCGGCGCTGACTCCGACGAGGAGCCACGGCGGGGGAATCTGACACCGTGCTGTCGCACTGTGGCGCATCACACAAGTCCGACTGATCAGCAGTCGGATGGGGCACAGGAACAGACTCCATCACGTACAGCGGGTCATCACTGTCATCGTCAGGTGCAGGACTCTGAGGTGGCTGCTCACTGTTCCTGCGTCGCAGGTCCCTAACGTGGCGCGGCATGCCGTCCACTTCCACGACCTGCGGGGAGACCACGGCCGTGACGGTACCCCGCCCAGACGGCTCCGTACACCGCGTCCCGCGGCGCCTCACCCACACCGCGTCACCGACTGCGTGCACGCCCAGCTCCGCCGCAGTGAGCTCCATCGCCCCGGCCTCGGCGCACTCCACCGTCCCAGATGGAGCGGCTGCCAGCCGCACACAGTCACGTGGCTCATAGCGATGCACTCCGCAGAACGGTGCGCTGCCGGCCCCTTCGCCATCGCGCGGCGTCACATTATATAAGTGCACTGCCTCGGCGATGGCACACCGTTTCCGAGCGGCGATAATTTTTTTTTTTTTTTTTTATTTACCCAGACCGGCCTATAGCCATATCCTGGGTTTGGGAAAGTACTTCTGGCAATTTGCCAGGCAAAGAGTTACGTTAGTCGGTTTATGGGAACCCGAGCAAAAAAGGGAATAGGGTAGCTATTTTACGTTAAGTGAATTCTTCACAGTAAATCTAAAGTCTATCTTACGTTAAGTATTTCGTTCAAAGTCAAAGTTAAAATGAAACACGAGACACATACATACACAATATATTTCATACACACACAGAACAGAATACTTGTACAGTGTCAGAGTTGATGGAGCCGTGGGGTGCCGTCATTGCAACAGCGGGAGACTGTTGCCAGTCTCCCTAGCTCCGGCGCCTCGGCGAGACCTGGTTGTGGGGTGTGTTTAGCTGGGCGAAAAGTCCTAAATAATAAAAAACCCAGCGTCTAAGGCAAAGGGGAAAAACCTGCGCGGTGGGCCAAAAATGCGCAAGGCAAAAAACCCCTGTTATATTTGTTTAGCTAAACGTGTTTGGTAGAAATAATCTAAGAGGGGACCTATCAATACAAGATAACTATCACCTAACAGTGTAAAAAAGGTTTGACAGGTGGATACCGCACCGCAGCGCAGTGGACACTGCACCGCAGCGCAGCAGCCACCGCACCGCGGCGCAGCATCGGCGAGTGGTCTGGTTTGGCAGGGAATCGTGCCGCCGCCAACGCAAAATCGCACATCAGCCATCGGCGTCCCATCGCAGAAATCCCCCGCCAAATCAGCCACGCAACGAATTTCGCCGCGCGGCCGAGATCCAGCAGGGGGCCCCCGTAACAAGACACCGGCAGCCAACAAGCAACCCCACGTCGGCAGCAGCGTGATTTTAACATAATTTAACATGCTGCACCGCAGCGCAGCGGACACTGCACCGCAGCGCAACAGCCACCGCACCGCGGCGCAGCATCGGCGTGTGATCTGGTTTGGCAGGGAATCATGCCGCCGCCAACGCAAAATCGCACATCAGCCATCGGCGTCCCATCGCAGAAATCCCCCGCCAAATCAGCCACGTCACGAACAGCACCGGCCATTCGCCGCGCGGCCGAGATCCAGCAGGGGGCCCCCGCAACTAGACACCGGCAGCCAACCCGCAACTCCCGCGTCAGCAGTAACTTGATTTAACAGTTAGTCAGGAAGTTATTTCTGACTGGTTTGGCAGGGAATCATGCCGCCGCCAACGCAAAACCGCACATCAACCATCGGCGCCCCATCGCAGAAATCCCCCGCCAAATCAGCTACGCAACGAACAGCCAAGCCATAGCCATTCGCCGCGCTACCAATCCAACAGGGGGCCCCCGCAACAAAACACCGGCAGCCAACACGCAACTTCCACGTCAGCAGCAGCACAATTTAACGGTTAGTCAGAAACAACTGAATGAAGTATTTGTTGGAGATTATTTATTATTTCTTGTTGAACCGTCTCAAATTGCGGCGGTAGCGGTTACTTTCAGAGGGGCTGGGGGGGGAGGGGCTACGAGGGAGCTGGGAAGGAGGGTGGGGGGAGGGGAGGGATGGCAGGGAGAGGGTGAGGGACTGACTGTCCTCAGAGAGAGGAGGAGGGTGGGAGTTTGGGAATTGGCGGGTGACGGCTCTGATCATAGAGGCGTCAGAGTCCTCCGAGGACACAGAGGACTCGAGAGGGGACTCCGCCAGAGATTCGGCGGGGGTGGGAGTGGGTGCCGCTGGGGCACTGCCAGAGTCCAGAAGGGACTCGGCGATACTAGAGTCCAGAAGGGACAGGAGGGACTCGGTCTGCTCTGCCGTCGGTGGGGGTGGGCACTGCCGCCGCTGTGACGGGGCAGGCGGTGGCGCCGGTGAGGTGGACCCACTTGAGGTCCGACGGGGGGGCGCGGGTGGGGTTCGGTGGGATGGGGGCAGCGGGGGCCAGACGCTGGGGGCCAGCGCTGGGATGGGAGGTGGGGTGGGGGGTACCGCCTTGCGGGCCCGGGTCTGCTCGGCGGCTAGCGCTCGGGCAGGGCAGTCACGGGACCATGCGGGGTGGGCGGCCCCGCACGACACGCAGCGAGTGGCTGCGGTGTCGCCACCGACACATTGGGCTGTGTCGTGCGTCTCGGCGCACTTCCCGCAGATGGACTGGCGGGCGTGGCACTGACGCTGGTGGTGGCCAAACCGCCAGCAGGCTCTGCACTGCAGAGGCCCTTGGGTCCACTCCTTGACTGTGACTACTATGTAGCCACAGTAGATGCGTTCCGGGAGCTGTAAGCCCCGGAAACGCAGCCGGACCATGGGGTTGGGGCCTGGTCGCTTAGACCGCATCCGGACCACTTCTGTCACCCCCTGAGTCACTAGCTCCTGGAGGAGCACGGTCTCAGTCAGATTGCTGACTTCGGGGCACAGGATGAATCCCTGGCAGGAATTCATGTGGTCCGGGGCCGTCACCTCACAAGCCTTGTCCATGAAAGACGGGATGGCTAGGAGGGTGGCAGTCTGCTGGCCAGACAGGGTCTGAACCAGCAGACCGCCGGAACGGATGGGGCGCGCGCTGGCCACCTCTCCGCAGAGGGCGACCAGTTGGCGGCGCACCGCGAACGGGTTGGAGTACCTCATGGTAACTCCGTCCTTCCTCTGAATGAGGAGGAGAGCAGGCCCGTCGGGTGGCGAGGTGTTGGGGGGGAGCCAAGCACCGGGTCGGTCCGGGCGAGGCTCCCGAGGGGAGCCGGGGGGTCCAGGAGGACCGTCCGGGGGGGCAGACCCCTGAAGGGGGTCGGGTGGCTTCGGAAGGAAGCCGGGGGGTGGCCGCGCGCCGGGACGGGAGGGGAGAGACTCCTGAAGGGGGCCGGGCGGGGGGGTCGCCATGAGGGGACGGAGGGGCGGGGAAGTTGCCATGAGGGGGCGGAGGGGCGGGGAGGTCGCCATGACCGGAGGAGGGAGGGGAAAGTTTAATTAAAACCTAAATTACGTTAACGTGGCACACACGGCAGAACGTGTTGCCAGCTGCAATTAATCTACAGAATGAAGCGGGTTCTCTACCTTGCAAATTGTGGAAATTACGTTACCTACTTAAAAATATCTAAAGGCTACCTATCTAAGGGGTCTAACGACCCTGCCACAAGCACGTGGACAGGGTCCCGCACCCGGAAGCGGTGGAGAGCTGAAGAAGGCTGGCTAGAAGGCGTCCGTAGGTCCGATGTCGATGAAAGGATGAGCGGCGATAACTTTCACCGTTCGGTGACTCCGCTCGATCACTCCGTTTCCGCTCGGCGCATGCGCCGCCCGGAACCTCACCGTCACCCCCCAGCGAGCGGTGAGGACGGCGAACGGTCGGCCGCGGAAGACCGGATCGTTGTCACATAGGAGCTCCACCGGGGCCCCCCGCTCATAAAATATTTCCTCAAGCCGCTGGACGATGCTCGAGCTATCCTGTCGACGCAGTGACCGCCACACAGCGAACCGCGACGGTCCACAGTCAATCACGCTGAGGTACGACTGACCCTCGTGGTGTGTAACGTCAATGGCTAGTCTCCACCATGTTTGTGGCACCGCTAGTGACCCGTGCCGCCACTTGACTGGGGCCGGGTCGATCGCTCGGCACACATCGCAATTCGCCACCACAGCGCGCACTTGCGCTCGGGTCACATGACCGATACACCGGCGAGCAAAGTACAGCGTCCTTCGAACACCCGGGTGACCGGCTCGCTTGTGTACTTCGGCAATGCTCTCCGCACCGACGGCGGCTGCACTCACAGCTGGCGGCTCACAGACGGCGGCCGCACTCACAGTTGGCGGCACACCGATGGCGGCTGCACTCACAGCTGGCAGCTCACAGGCGGCGGCCGCACTCACAGTTGGCGGCACACCGATGGCGGCTGCACTCACAGCTGGCAGCTCACAGGCGGCGGCTGCACTCACAGCTGGCGGCTCACAGACGGCGGCCGCACTCACAGTTGGCGGCACACCGAGGGCGGCTACACTCACAGCTGGCAGCTCACAGGCGGCGGCCGCGCTCACAGCCGGCGGCTTATCGCGAAGCCACTCCTTGGGCACGCGCGTCAGCGCGTCGGAGCGGTTCTCCGCCGATCGCACGAGCGCCACAGACAAGTTGAGCTGCAGCTCGCTGACCAGCTGACGGATGATCTCGACGCGACGCCGGATTAACAGCTCGCCGTGCGCCTTGGTACGGAGGCGCGCGCGACCACTGATCGCGTCATCAATCCAGCGGGACACCGTCACCGAGTCCGTGCGGAGGTCAATTGTCCGCGCACCCCAGGCGACGGCCAGGCTTACACCTCGGATGGCCGCATCCAGCTCGGCCATGTTGATATGCATGGCCTCATCGCGCCTGAGCCAGCACGCATCCTCGATGACGTCACCGCCTGACGTCTCCAGGACAACCCCCGTGGCCAGCGAGCTCGCGTCAGTCCAGACGACTACACCATCGCCCTCCACGCACCATACGCCTCGAGCTGGATCGTCACTGACTAGGCGACTCGCAACGCTGTCCATCTGCGCACGCAGCGCCGCCTCCTCGGTGACGTCATCCCAACCCTGCGTCAGCTCGTTCACGCGCCGCTTGATCCATGCCACCGCGGGCCGGAGCCATCCGCACACGGGCAAATGGGCCACCAGTCGCCCACACCACGCGAACACGGTTCGGCGAGTCACACGCGCTGGCGGCGCGTCCACAGCGTTGTCCCGCACCCACCGCAACTCTCCGTCATCTGCCTGGACTCGCAGGCCCAGGAGCCGGGCTCCGCTGGCCGCTCGCTCCGGCGGCTTGCACGCCAGACCGTACTTGGCGAAGTGTTGCACTACACTCTCGGCACTGGCGACATCCTCGTTGACAAGCAAGTCGTCCACATACGCCAGCACCGCCCGCTCTATCGCTGGGTCCTGTGACAACACAGCACGGACGACCGCCTTCATAACCAGCGGAGCCACGTTCAGCCCGAATCCCAGCCTGGTCAGACAGTAACGCTGACCGCGCACCACCACTGTCTGAAAAGGCCACAGCTGCTGCTCCACACGTAGCTGAAGGTAGGCCTTCTTCAGATCTACGACGGCGACGCGCGATCCGTGCTTCCGCCACTTGCGCAACTGGTCTGCGCACACGTCGGAGTCCGCGGTGTGAGCAGTGACGTGGCTGTTGAGCTCACGATAGTCGAGCACTGGTCTCACTTTGGCCTTGTTTCTCTGCTGCACCGCCATCAACGGCACCAGTCCGCGTGGCGGCCCGTGCTGCGCCTCGTCGTAGGGCACCAGCCAACCGCTGGCGATCCACTCGTCCAGCTCCTCGTCAAACTCTTGACGCGCGGCTGGCGGCACGGCGTACTGCTCGACCCTGTTGCCGAGACACTCGGGCCGCCCACCGTCCGCCCACTTCCACGCCACTGTCCATGCTCGTTCCGCCGCGTCAAACCGCGCTCTAGTCAGCCGCATCCACCTCGAGCGGCGGGCACACCGCAGCACCACAGAAGCGTACATCAGTCGGTGACTGCACGCTGACGCCTCCCAGGGTGGAGATGCCGGAAATGCCGAGTACCATCTCGACCCCCATCGGCCGCTCATCCACCACCAGCACATCAAGTGTGGCCCGCCGGCCGGCCGGCGTCTCCACACTGACGCTGCCGACACCGCTGCACCGGAACGGTTCTCCACTGATCGTGGTCACCACGATCTGCCGCTGGCGCCAGCGCTCACATGGCGCGTACACAATCGTGTCCGTGCAGCCGGTGTCCACTAACGCGCGACACTGCCGACCGTCCACTCGCAGTTCGACCACGGGCAGGGCGCCGCTCAGTGCTGCACCGGAGACGACGCCGGCGCTGGCACGCCATCTCCTGCACCGTTTCCCGACTGCTGGGGACAGGAGACGGAGATGTGGCCCAGCTCTCCACAGTTCCAGCAGCGTCGTGGCCACCGTGATCCCCGTGTCGGCTGGTCTCGTGACGGATGACTCGGTGGCGGCTGGCCGCGATGCGCCCCGTCACGCGGTGGCGCCTGGGCTCGCCTCCCCGCGGCCACTGCCGTAACACGCTCGTCACTGAGCACGGCGCGGGCGCGTGACAGGACGCTGGCCAAGTCCAGTCTCTCGGCTCTGGACCCAGCACGGATGGTCTGTCGCACCGACTCCGGCAGCCCAGCGATGAACGCGCAGACGAGTGCTCGCTCCGGGATACCGCCAAATAGCACTGCGAGACGCCGAAGGTCGGCCAAGAATACATCGGCGGACTCGCCCACCCTGAGGTGGCGGCTAGTGAAGGCCTCGTACGCCGCGTGCTGGTCTAGGGCGAACGCGTCGTACAGCGCGTCGCGCGTGGCCTCCAGAGAGCTGCGACTGGCGACCGGCATCTGCGACCACACTGCAAATGCGCCGCCAGTAAGGCGCAGCGGAAGCACCGTCTCTGCGGCGACACCACGGAGCGCACACAGCATCTTGGCCCGCTCAAACCACTCAACGACGTCTGCCGACCCGTCGTATTCGGCAATCAGCCGAGCGTCAAAAGCGGGACGCTGTGCGGCGGCCATTACCACTCCAGGACTGGCGATCGCCTCCATTGCTCCAGGGCTGGCGGCGGCCTCCACTGCTCCAGGGCTCACGACAGCCTCCACTGCTCCAGGGCTCGCAACGGTCTCCATTAAGGCCGAAATAGCTTGTGCTTGCGACGTTTAAAGACTGTATTGATATCAAAAACAGTAGAGTGGCTCGGGCCTCACGCTGCACATACCGCCGTCCGCCCCGCTCAGCTCCCGACTCCCGGCCGCCGGCTCCCGTATTGAGAAAACAGACACTGCTGCTGTAGCGCACGTGCGCTGCACGCCGGAGGCACCTGCGGTCCGCTGAACCACAGTGTTTCCATCTAGTTCGTACGCTGATGAAAAACATGGTCACAGTGAAGTAGCTTATTGCTTAACCCCCGCCCCGCTAGGGTCTCCAGCCGAACGCGTCCTGCTGGGGGTAAATTTTACCGCCCCCTCGTATCCTCCGAACCAATGACCGCAGGGAACGCGCAAGGCGGCGATCGAAAGCTCCCAATGAAACAATCCAACGAGGAATCTAACCCATACCCGACATTGTTAAAATAAGGTCACATGTCAGATCACGGTCAGGCCAAAGGTCAAAACTGAGGTATCTGATTTTTGGGGCCATACTTTCCATCCAAAGCGTTAGATGCTGAACAATCTACGTCTGTCCGGCACCTGTGCAGTTCGACCACTGATATAGAAAGAACCATCAAGCCGATTCTTGCCCCCGGTATGGACTGAGACGAAGAATAATGGAGAATAGTCGAATATGCGATGTTTTGGAGACGACGAACGAACAATTGTAATCGCGAAGTGAGGATCAACAGAGTTGCAACCGAGTTGCAGTGAGGATCAACCGAGCAGCGTGAGTATGCAATGTTTTGGAGACGACGAATGCAAAATTGAAATCGCGAAGCAGTGAGGATCACCGAGAATAGTCGAGTATGCAATATGTTTTGGAGACGACGAATGCAAAGTTGTTATCGCGAAGAAGTGAGGATCAACCGAGAAGTGGAAACACCAAAGATGACGGAAGTGAATTTGGGATCGACGGCATCATGGAAGTGGCACAAAGATCAACTTCAGTTGAACAACATCCGTTCGCAACGCGTGCGCACCTCCAGCGCTGTGCACCCAGGCGATACAATACGGGTGGATCGGTGCCGCACTTCACTGCTTCAATAACATCCGAAAGGTTCTCTAAGAATTCGGGTGTTATTGTTGCCAGCTCTTCACCGCCTCGGGTGCGGGATTTTGACCTCGTGCTTGAGGCAAAATCATTAGACCCTGTATTTAGGTAGCCATTATCGATTTATTAGGTAGGTAGTTTAGTTACATTAGTTAGGTTCCATCGGTACTAGGCCAATTATCCATCGAAAAACTTGCATAGCATGAATTTCCAAGCTTCTGCCGTCGTGAAGCAGGTTTTCGTTTTTTCACTTGTGGCCAGAGCGAAGCGTTTGAGTCAGTCGTAGCCTAACGAGGCACAGCTTGGTTTCATGGTGTACCTGACGGTGTGGCGGCCTCTGGTTTCAGGTTCTGGGAGCGTGAGTACTCTCAGCCGGCCGGCGACGGTTCGGCGTGCTCTCACAGCTGGTCCCGCTGCCAGAGAAGGTACCTGTACAGCCTCCATGTATAGCCATGTACGGTCTGGAGGGACGCCTCGCCTTCGACACCTACTCGTGCCAGAGAGACTGGGTGAGAGGGCGCTGGGAGGAGCAATCACGGACACGGGATGCGGGGATGCTGAATTGTCCTTTGGTCACTTCGGGACAGTTGGTTACAAACTGTTAAATCATAAACAATAACATCCGAAAGGTTCTCTGAGAATTCGGGTGTTATTGTTGCCAGCTCTTCACCGCCTCGGGTGATTGCGCCTTGCCTCACTGTTTTTCTTACTACTTTTATCATTTCTAAACTCTCTCCACCGGTGGCAACCTAACAGTGACACTGCCCTGCTTGGCCCGCAAGGGGTGGCAGCGACACTTGACAAGCCGGCCTGGAGTTCCTTTTCACCATCTCTCTACTACGCTACCCTACTCTCTCTCTCTCTAACTCTTTCTTAAAACTCTACGGGTTCTCTATCCCTGCCTTCAGCCAGCCTCACACTCACCCGCCTTCAGCTTCACTTGCCTTCACTTTCACTTCCCGCCAAAACACACATTTCCAAAAGCGCTGTTTGCGGTCCGCCACCGAAGACCACCCATTTTTTACATTTACGCAACGCACTTCCAACACTATGCAACGCACCGGTCACGGCGTTTTTTAGTCGTTTGGCCGGAGCTCACCGGGAAAACACAGCACAAACCAACCATACCCACCACCGACCCAGCGCAGTCGCCGCAACAGGTCCCACAGGGACCCTCCCCCGAAGCCGAGACGCTGTCTCTGGCTGAGTCAGCCGCGGCTCCTCCCGCTACGCCACGGACCGATGTCGGCCAGGGCCCGCCCGCGGGACCACCGCCCCGGGGGGACAGATGAGCCCGCGGCCTACCTCCCGAACAGCACGGTCCCCCCAGAGGGGACCAGTTTCCTGCTGATCAACCGAATGGACGGTCAGAGCTTCGCGCGGACCAACCCGTTCGCGCTGCGCCGCCACTTAGTGGCCAAGTGCGGCGACGTGCTCACGGCTAAGGCCCTGAGGTCTGGCGCCCTCCTGGTGGAGGCCCGCTCCAGCGGCCAGGCCTCATCCCTGCTAACCATGGCGAGTCTCATGGATTACCCCGTCCAGATTCGCCTGGCTGACCGCCTGAACGCGGTGCAGGGGAGTGTCCGCAGCGAGCAGCTGCTGACACTGTCGAACGCTGAGCTCCTGGACGAGCTCAAGGAGCAGGGAGTATGCCAGGTCCAACGTCTGGCAAGCCGGAACCTGACGGAGATGGGCCGCAACCCGACGATCCGGATTAGCTTCCAAGGATCTGTGCTGCCGCAGGCCATCACCTGCGGGTACTCTATAATCGAGGTAAACCCGTGGGTCCCGGCTCTCCCACAGTGCCGCAACTGCTGAGACATCGGCTCCCACGAAACCCGGGGGTGCAGGCGGCGGTTCCCCACCTGTGGCCGCTGCTCCATGGAGAACCCAACAGAGGGCTGAACCGCAGACCCACTGTGTGCCAACTGTGCCGGCGCCCACTGCGCCTGGGATGTGCTCTGCCCGGTGAAGCGTGAAGCTAAGCAGGAGCACCAGAACCGACAGAAACACGCCCGGGAGACCCACCGGAGGCAACGCGTCGCTCCGAGCAGGGCAACGTGGCCGTCCCTCCCGACCGCCAGGAAGCAGTCTCCGCTCCCCTCATGGACCCCTGGGCGCCCCCCCCCCCACCCCGCCAGCGTGCTGGCCGAGTCCCCCGGCCCTCCAGTGGCCCTCGCTACCCCTGCGGTGGCCCGGAAGCGCCCCATCGCGGCGGCCCACTCCCCGCCCCCGAGCTCCTCTGCAGCTGGGGACCCCCGGACGCTCCGACCAGACCCCTCCACCCCAGGCCCCCCGCCCCGCCAGTGAGCTGGCGGAGTCCCCCGGCACAACCGAGGTCCTCGCTACCCCTGTGGTAGACCAGGAACGCCCCAGCGCGGCGGCTCGCTCCCCCTCCACCCCTCCCCGTCAGAGAGCTGGACGAGCCCTCCGGCTACCCCGCGGCCCATGCTACCCCCATCGTAGCCCGGGAGCCACACACCACCGCGGAGACCAACTCCCCCTCCACCAGCTCCTCTGCAGCTGAATCTTCCCCTGCCTCCTCCACCTCCACGGAGAGCACGGGACAAACGGTCTCGCCCCCCTCCCCCCGGTCAGAGACCCGGCCGTCCTACGCGTCAGTAGCGGCTTCCCCGGTCCCCTACCGAACCCCATCTCCCAGTGAGACCCACAGCTGTGGCTCATCCCCGGCCAGACGGGCCATCCCCTCCCATCTACCGCGAAGCAACTCGCATTCACCGTCCCCTACCAGCCACGGAGCCTCGCGAACAAGGCCGATCCCTAGCCCCTCACAGCACTATTCACGCAGTCGCACCCGCCGCCAGACACGCAAAACCACTAAATGAACAGTAACACAGAGGAACTCTTGCATCAGTGGAATACCAGATCCCTGATATCCAACTGGGCAGAATTCCGAGAATACGTCAACAACAAAAAAACATTAATAGCCGCCGCTCAAGAGACACATTTTTTTCGACTCTGATGCTGTTAATTATAAGTTAACCCCATTTGGATATTCCCTTTACTGCAATAACGTAAATGAGCCGCCACGCCGGGGCGGCGCGGCACTGTATATTTCCAATACAATGCTTCATCACCAAGTCTTTTTTGACTCCCCATAAATCATGTTGCTGCTAACGTAAAAATTGAACAGCGAGAAATCACTATTCTTTCAATCTATCTTACTCCTACTCTTCCTGTCTCTGCTGGACAACTGGATCATTTATTTGGTCAAATCCCCTCTCCCTGTCTCCTCCTAGGCGATTTAATGCTCAACACACAGCCTGGGGCTGCCACACAAATAACACTCGCGGACACATCTTACACACACTCCTCGACCAGCACAACCTCATTTTCCTCAACGACACTACGCCAACATACCACTCCACGAGAGCAGGACAGACCAGTTACTCGGTAATTGATCTGGCCCTCGCTTCTCAACAGCTAGCAACACTATTCACTGCACAAGTTCAAACAGACCCGCTTTTCAGTGATCATTACCCAATACACTTAAACTTAGAAGTCTCTTCAGGACAAACCAATTTCAATTTCCTTCCGCGCTGGAATCTCCGCAGAGCGGACTGGATTTCTTTTCAAAATCACATCGATGAACATTCTTATGATTCTAGACTAGATCTCCCTACTTTCTTAAATACAATATTAGCCTCAGCTCACGAGCATATCCCCCACACCCGCCCTCCTAAGGACGTAAACACGCCCCTGGTGGAATGCCGACTGCCAGCGCGCTGTCGCATTACGCCGCCGGGCTCTTCAGTGTATTCAGCCGCTGTGTCTGCGCTGAACACGAGGCAGCACGCAAAGCGCGCCTGCAATCCCGGAAAATTATCCTCAAAGCAAAAAAGGATAGTTGGGAAAATTTCACGAACACTTTTAATCGCTTCACGCCGCTCAAAATTTGGTCCCTGATCAAATGCTTTACAAATAAACGTTCTCCACTTTATAAAATACCACACTACCACAGGATCCAACTCAAAAATAGCCTCCAGATCCTCCAGATTAACCAATGAGCATGCGCAATAGGTAGGGAGACTGTGACGTCACATCCAAGTGAATTCGACCAATCAGATGAATGGTTTTAGACTTCGGGAATTTGCATCCCGGCGCTAGACTCCCGCCTGACGACGAACCCCGCAACGGCCCAGCGTTCCTGCTGATGAAGCGAAACGATGGAGTCCCGTTCCGATCGACTAAACCCTTCGCCATAAGGCGTTGGCTGAGGTCGATCTGTGGCGGGGACGTCGCCATGGGAAAAACGATCCAGTCGGGGGCACTGCTGGTCCAGACACTGTCTGGTCAGCAGAACGCCCCCACTGCTGGCAACCACAACCTTCACCGGTGAAGGTTGAGGGCTCTCTCCATCTGAACACGGTGGAGGGCCTCATGTGGTGCCCATAGGTGGCTCGCATTTCCGAGGAGATCCTCTGGGAACTGGCGCCTCAGGGCGTAGTGGAGGTGGTGCGGCTCAGGTCACAGCGACGAGAGCAGCCTAATCCACTGGTGCGACTCCGGTTCCGCGGGCTTGAATTGCCCAGCCGAGTCTACTGCGGCTACATAAACGTAGACGTACGCCGCTGGATCCGTCCCCTTCGGCAGTGCCGGAAATGCTGGTCTTTCGGCCACATTGGCATAAAAGAAGAACAAAGAAACAGAGATAGATAAAAAAGAGAAGAAAAAATATACATATCTCCTAACGGTCCAAACTGTACAACTCACCAAATAATATGTAAATGTTACTGTCCACCAATATGTTCAAATAATTGTATCTGTACCACCACTGTTCTGCCACCTTACCAACGATCAACCAAATCACTACCTGAGAAACAAGAAACAAAAAGAAAAACATGAAGAGCAAGAAAATAGCAGCGAAGTGCGCCTCCGGCGCCCTTCGACCACAGGGCCGACATCGCCGTAAGGCGGCAGGCCAAGAAATTACAATAACATGCACATGCACGATCCAACTATCACTGAAAGCTGCAGACCAATCTCACTAACCAGCTGCTACCACACAATCTTTGAACGAATGATCAAAGAAAGACTACTATACTTTATTAAATCCAAAAACTAACGTACAATCAGGCTTCCTGCCAAATTGAAACACTACTGACAACCTGGTGAAACTGACGCAGACATACAAAACTCTTTTGCACTTACACAGCAGCACTCTTTCTCGACTTAGAACAAGCCTATGACACAATCAACATCTCAGCACTATTAAATCAACCACACAAAATAGGCGTCACCGGAAACCTAGCACACTATCTCAACTCAACCATTATCTTTGCAACAGAACTTTCCAAGTCAAACACTCAGGACACCTATCAGACATCAAATGCCCGTCAACAGGCCTAATGCAAGGATCCGTACTCAGTCCAATCCTCTTTATCATAGCACTGGACTCGGTATTACACTCCATCCCAGCACCTACCAAAATTGCAATCTACGCTGACGACATATCAATCTGGACATCCCACAAACACTACAACGCCTTAGCAACACTATAAAGATCCCTCAGCTACATTGAATACAAATTAGAATCACTTAATCTCACATTTCCTCAGATAAATCAAAATGTATTCTATTCGGCAGAGCTTCCACGAAACACTGCAACCCTTTAACAATCCAAAACAAATCAATCGCATTCGCACCACAAGGTAAATTCTTAGGTATTGCCCTAGATAAACATTTTACTTTCCTTAATCACATCCAAGACATCACAGCCAGAGCAACAAGAAGGATCAATATACTAAAAGCCACATCAGGAACAACATTGGGAGGGGATAGAGCAACGCTGACCAAACTATACATATCACTCATCAGGCCGCTAATGGAGTACGCGTGCATTATCTTCGAAAATGCAGCTCAATGTCACCTAAGAAAACTTAACTCAATCATCTCACATCTCACACATGTCTACGCGAAATTACAGGAGCTTACAAAACATCACCAATTGACGCACTACACACCTAAAACAATATCACCCCTCCACTCTAACCGGGCACTGCGTAGAGTACCGAACCTTCTCAGGTCAGCCAATCAGCGTCGGTCTATAGCTCAATAATGACGTCATTCGCCCTAATCGAAATAACAGCACAGCAGCTTCAGGAAGAGACGCGGGCGATAACCGGGCACTGCGTGGAGTACCGAACTTCATCAGGTCAGCCAATCAGCGGCGGTCTATAGCTCAATAATGACAGTCATTCGCCCATATCGAAATTAACGAAATACTTACCGCAAGATACATTATATTTACTTTGAACAACTCAACGTAAAATAGAACCGTATTCCCTTGCTTCTTGCTTGCTCCGGATTCACACAAACCGGTTCACAAGTATATGTTCAAGTGTATGTGTTTGTGAGTGTATGTAATACAAAAATGTATGTGTGCGTCTCGTGTTTTACTTATTTTTTACTTTGAACGAAATACTCAACGTAGGATAAATATTAGATTTACTTAGAACAAATCATTTAACGTAAAACAGATACCAAACAGATCCATAGCTTTCTCCGGGTTCACATAATCCGGTTAAAGTAAATATTTTTCTGGCAAAATTGGAATCACGAAGCAGCGAGGATAAACCGAGAATAGTCGAGTATGCGATATGTTTTGGAAACGACAAATGCAAACTTGTTATCGCGAAGAAGTGAGGATCAACCGATAAGTGAAAAACCCAAAGATGCAAATTAATTTTGGAGCGACGGCATCATGGAAGTGGCACTAAGATCAACTTCAGTTGAACACCATCCGTTCGCAACGCGTTCGCACCTCCAGCGCTGTGCACCCAGGGCGATACAAGACCGAAAAAAAGAGGATCGGACGAAGTAGGATTATACTGGAAAAGTACTAGATTCACTGCCAGATTGTCCTACATTTGTTAGTTCCATCTAAAAAATGTGGTAGCTCTAGAGCGAAAGCGGCGAAGATATTACAAAAGCTATTGGAAATTAGCATACTGGGCCGAATAATACTATCCGAAGATATCATCCATCACGGATGACGAGCGAGGAGTGGACAAGTTTTCAACTTTGAAACTGTATATATGTAAGCTTGATCCCCGACGGATACTTTCCTGCAGAAGGCGAAGATAGAAGCTCAAATGGCTGTGGACCCAGATATCGACTCATGTTACGTCAACTCCCCTCTGGCTCTGGGTAAACAAATGATAGACCAACTCATGCCTGGGATCAGCGCCGCTGTAGGAACGTTCAGAAGGTACACGAACCACTGTGTGCCACACTCTGGGTACCAACATGCTCCGACTCGGGTATCCGTTGTCAGCCATACAGGCTGACCTCGGCTGAGATCGACCATGACGCTCGTGGTACACGGGACACCGAACAGCACAGGAGCTTCAGGAAGAGACGCGGGCGATAACCGGGCACTGCGTGGACTCCGCCTCCGAAGCCAGGAGCGGGCGACGGAGCAGTGGTAGGTCCGTTCATCCCCACACCCTCTCGTGAACAGCGCATTGAAAGTTCATCGGGACAGGACCAGCCCCAGTCAATTTGCCTGGCAACACTTGGCAAGCCGTGATGTCCACCATTTCTACAGCGAGCCGGCTTTAGGCATATTAGGCTACGGGAAAATAGGTAGTATTCGGGTCGCAATTTCAACCATTTCTAAAATAGTTCGTTTAGCAGATGATACATAACTGTGATGTCAAATGCCTTGCCTATTCATATCTGGGGTCGTTTTGGCAAAATTAAGTTAAATTTTGACCAACAAATGTTTCATGGAGCCCTGCACGCATATTCCAATGGCTTAATTTCAGCTTATCTGACTAATAAGCGTTATATTTCGCCTTTATTGACTGTGCGTTAATGCCGCCCATCAGCGCACCCGCGGAAGCGGAGGTGCCATGCAGGCTTTTGTTACCATGGCAACCACCGCGACTCAACTAATCCAACATCTGGCAAATATGGTTGATATCTTAGTATGAATAGATTGTTCGAAATATTCAATGTCTGCCGCACTTTTTTGCAGCAATTAAAATCAAATGGAAATTTAGTTTTGTATTATTTCAATCTTCGAATTCAGTATGCTTGTACATTTGTCTGTTTTTATAAGAATATAATTGATACGTTTTGATTCACAGAATATACTAAAAACATGTGGTATAAAACCTAGAATCTAGTGAGGAAATGGTGACTTAGGAACGAGACCCTTTCTTCTATAGCCTTGGACAGCACCATCGAGTCATCTGCGACTGCCCAAGAGCATACACGTGCCAGCAAGGCCAACAGGTTGTCATTACAGGTTAACAGGTTGGCTCGTTCCGACATCACCATTTCCTCACTAGATTCTACGTTTTATACCACATGTATGCTCCCAGTGCATCAAACCATCAATTATATTCTTTCAAAAACATAAAAATGTTAGCGTACTGCATTCAAAGAGTCAAATATACAAAACGAAATTTCCATTTGATTAGTGGATTGTTGCAAGTAGTGAGACGGACGTTTCACGTTTCAAACAGTTCATACTAGACACCAACCATGTTTGCCAGGCGTATATAGAATGGTAGAACCAAGGTTCATATAGATAAGGTTGCGCATTTAGTTGTGATCGAAATAGTCACCAAAGTAGGGGATCTAAACCGAAGAAGAACATCTCAAGGCAAGTAGCACACCTATGCATGCACACTACATGTCCGTAACTGAAATTAAATGGATTATTTAAAAATCACCATTTTAGTCATTGAAAATATTTAAAATCCATAGGTAATTGTATTTAAATAAAATTAAGATTTATCAAACAGTATGTGGTATGCAAAATCAAATATTTCATTCTTGAAATATTCGGATTGTTTACCTGCGCCAGTTGTCACAGCTATAGTTGAGGCTCCCAGCTTCCCATAAAGAAAGCCTCAAAAATAATATATAACAGGCATAATATATAATATATATATATATATATATATATATATATATATATATATATATATATATATATATATATATATATATATATATATATATGTATGTGTATATATATATATATATATATATATATATATATATATATATATATATATATATATATATATATATATATATATATATATATATGTATGTGTATATATATATATATATATATATATATATATTATATATATATATATATATATATATATATATATATATATATATATATATATATATATATATGTATGTATGTATGTATGTGTATATATATATATATATATATATATATATATATATATATATATATATATATATATGTATATATATATATATATATATATATATATATATATATAATATATATATATATATATATATATATATATATATATATATATATATATATATATATATATATATATATATATATATATATATATATATATATATATATATATATACATATATATATATATATATATATATATATATATATATATATATATATATATATATATATATATATATATTGGACTCAATAGATAACTGCTTACCGTGAAATATAACGAATTTGGAATCCACGCATGAAAATAATGAAAGTATGCTAAGTTCCGAGACCATAAAAATACGTCGTAGCCGTTGCGTGGTAAATTAAAAGAAGAAGACATTGTAAACATCAATACGTCGTAGGCGTTGCGTGTTAAATTTAAAGAAGAAGACATTGTAAACACCCCAGGCCGAAATGTAGTCACGTGATTGCCTTTGCCGGCCCCAGGCCGAAATGTAGTCACGTGATTGATTGTGATTGCATTTGTTGCATGTCTCGCTTATTTCAGCAAAAATAATAACAAGCGAGCGTCGTATGAACAGAACACTATGCCGCGGTGCGCCACTTCACATGACTTCCAATATTGCGGTCGCTTCGTTCGGACCGCAGGAACCGCAGCAGTGTAACGGCATACCTTTCGCACCATCACCACTTCCCGTTCACTCCACTCGCCTATCCATTTTGCCCCGTCGCCACTGTTAGTTATCGCTCCTGCTTCCGATCACTTATCATTGACGAAACGCCATAAAACGTCCATAAGATGGGTCTAGGTTATATTATTATGAGATGACCGCCGCGGCGCTTCATCTTGACGGGAGCTCCTGTGAACATACAACGTGTGCCCATTGTTACTGACAATTGTTTCAGCATTCTACGGCGACACAAAGTCATAGTTCATGTTTCAATCATGACATCAATCATCAATCATAAACATCAATAATGTTTTAAATTATATTTCAAAACAACCATCATGTCATTGCCTTGTTACGTTGTCACATATTTAATTGTTTTTAAATATGCTATGCTATAATGCTAGGGACTTTGTAGACTAGACACGTCTCAATCGGTGAAAATCGTGCAAGATTTACATAAGGCATCATCATAGCCGCGATATGACCAAAATAATATTGTAGAATGAGCCTGGAAACGAGAAGAAAAAAAACACATTCAATGGACTAGTGGAAATGCTTCGATCAATAGAATACGTGTAAATGGTGACTTTCCAAAAGTTACCTATTCATAAATACTTGATATAGTTAAGTAAAATGGGACTACGTCAACTGTACCTTTTGTACTTAGATTGTGAGAATCGTCGCATCATGTTCAAACTATCCACATTTATCTTAGTACAGAATAACTATGCACGTTATTCAATATTTAAAAATACAACTTACACAGCGGCACCTCGCGAAATCCCGTGTAGGTCCCGCTGGGGTATTTACGTCGGCAGGCCGGCAGCGCCCGACGGTTCCCACGGCCCATAGTCCCCCACCTGGTATAAGTTGAGGAAAGAGAATGTCGATCGTCATGTCGGTCAGTCTGTACGTATACATATCCTATACTAATACGAGATGAGATGTGTTCGTTGTGATACCAATGAAATGTGACACTTAAAATGTCCGACATGGATTAACCAATACATGTTTCCATCTGTTTGCTTTTTAACTGAATGCGACTTAGTCTCTGAACTGGGAATTTGACATTACCAAATGAGGACACTGATGAGAATATAAAACTATCTGAATCGACTGTTCAAGATGACTGGCGTACTGTAGAATACGTACTGCCACACGACGAACTGCCGGTACGCCTGGTACCGGCACTGGCGGTGGGGGCCCTCCAGGTCGTGGGAGTCCAGCGTGGCCTCCGTCCACCTCTCCTGGTGGTATCTCACCCCCAGGGTGAGCTGGAATGTGTCCTGAGTGGCCTCGGCGAATTCCTGAGGACATACGACACATCATACAGTCATGCAATTAATATTTACATACATAATTGCACAGAGTCGAGCAGGGCTTGATCTTACATTTAAACATCCTATATGTGGATATGCGATTTCACATTGTCATGCAGCCTATGATTGAAACTTGACGTTTCGGTGGAAAATAAATTTAAAGGTCATACAGAAAAGTGCACCATTACAGCCGAAATGGAACGATTGAAGTAGTTTTCTTTTACTAAATAACAGTCCCAACTAACGTACAGGATCTTCGGTGATGCATAGTGTTGTGCCACAGCACAACTTCTCAGCATCAGAGGCCATCTCAGGCCACCTGGAGAATAAATAAGCATCCATTTCAGAGCATAGTACATGTAACATGTAAATGAAAACCTCTTATAGTGGGGTTAGGAAACTAATGTAAGTAATAAAGCGGGCAACAAATCAAGAGTATATTTTTGAAAGCATGTAACAGTAAAGCAAACATAATTTAGTCATGCATTGACTGATGTCAATATTGAGGTTCATCACAATTTTTAGTGAGGTGCCAACTAGGAGGTTGGCCGTCAACTCCATTTGGTTTATGTTAAAAGCCTTGATAATTGTGTGGGCGAAGCCATCATGAGGGTCACTTGTGGGAAAGTGGCGGCTGAAGGGTCCCCAACCACACACCGCATTTGCACTATATCTGCCCAGCTGTTGCGGAGTTTTTGTGAGAAAACACTTTTAAACACCCCTCACGCGGCACGCGCCACGTGCAGTGGCAGTCGCCAACATGAGTCGGCACTGGTCTCAAACAGGACAGGTTGGATGGTGCTGCTCAGCAAAGAAGCTCGCTTGTCAATCGGACAAGCGGTTGCAGAGATATGAGCTTCTTTCTCAAAAGCGCGCCACAGGCAGGGTTGGGTTGGGCCGGGCAGCTCATATTCAGATTTTTGAAGCGCTTGCTCGTAATAAATAAGTCCAAAATTAACTTGATACTGTGAAGTCGATACAAAATGAAAACAAATATGGATGTTATGAATGATCATCTTAAAAAAAAGCAATCAAAACATTTGATATGATTTAGTACTTCAACTTGTGGGCAAGCACTCTGCAGAGTAGAAATAATAGGCACTTACAGCAAAAATGGAGCAGCACTAATTCTACTTACATGCCACAGCTGCACCAGTCTGCCTGGGGGCAAGGTGCTGGCCCTGGGATCGCTGTACCCCGGCGTCCCAGGTACTTCCACCGGATTGGTGGCTCCCCGTCCAAAATTTGTTGGAAGTGAAACGCTCCTCCTCCGTCATGCTGTGTAGTTGTTCCTGCAAACCCATTTGTACTATATGAACTATAATAGTGCCATATTTGGACACAAACAAGCTTCCCAATGCCAGGATTCTCCTAACTTTACAAGTAGGTACCTACTTTAGATGGTACTTCAAAACAATATTAGTATTAGATAGCTTCATAGCCAATGATCAACATGCAAGGCCAAGGGTGCCGGTTAGGGTGTCCCAAAAAAAAACACTTTTTTCCGTGCAAGCTGTCCATCTCGCATCTGGTGCTCCGTCCGGAGTATAATCATCATGCAACATATGACTTTGATCTTTTGAGTTTAGGTCCCCCCGCCGCCCCCCTAAGGGTCACGGTCAAGGTCAAAAAATCAATTTCACCGTAGATACTTGGGAGTGGGCTCATTTGAAAGGTCTCGTTGAGTATATTAAATGTTATTTGTGACATAATGCTCTTACATCTATTCTTCAGTCTCTATTAGGAGTAAACCCATCCAGAGTTTCAGTATTTCTACATATATATTGCATATTACTGCCAACGATGACGACATCCGAACCAATCCACAAACAACTGTCCACCAGACCAGAGCCCCAGCACTGCTGGGGCACTGCTCCAGCAGCCATCTAGGAACACAAACGCGGTCAGTCGTTCACTGGCCAGTGTTCAGTCCTCACGCAGCATTTAGCTCTGCCTTACTGAGGTCGGGCGCATGTGCCCTGTGGGCACTGGCCACGACGATGATCTGTCCTCTCCTATTGCCATCGAGAGCCACCTCCGAATACTCGGTCAGGTCCTTAACCCGTCGTTCAGCTGCGTCATTGACAACTGCGAGGGTTGTCATTATGCCAGCCATCTTCTGATATACCTGATCGTCCGGCCACTGATACGATGGGAGGTTGAGCCACTGATGGTCGAGCCCCGTCAGCTGGAACGCCAGCCAGGATATTGGCCCGATGAATGAGACCAGTCCTCTCTCTGGGTCAGAAAGAACTGACTCGTCTGGGAGGGTTGGCTTCCCAGGTGGGAAGGTCTCTTGACGCGGATGTGTGAGGAGCTCTGCAGCCATCTCTGACTTCTCATCAGCTGAAGCCTCCTTGTCGAATAGAGCTAGGATGACGCACTCTTGAGTCAGGTACCACAGATGGCGCAAAATCGATGTCTTCACCACATGTGCCACGGTCGGCTCCTCTGCAGCGTACGTCTCCATACTGTTCCACAGCTCCAGGTCGAGGCGAGGGGCAGCTGCAGCCAAGGAGGCTTGCAAGAAGTATGGCCCGTGGAAGAGGGCGATGAATTCAGCCATATTCTCCACTCCCGCGCGCTCCCCTTCTGACATAATTCCCGTCAGGTCCGCCATCATCGCCATCTTCAAGATGTAGATTCCGTGGTGCATGAATCTAGCGTGGTGGAACGCGCCAGGTCGGCGCATCTTGAAGCCACGGGTGGGCTGTCCGCACTTCCGAGGCCTGACGACCTGTCAGAGAGAGAAGGTGATTTTCATAGTATGACATGGTATTTTTCAAAATTTCACTGAGCACCAACCAACTGAAGCGACGGAAGTGCATTCTGAATGTTCCTACCGGACACTTTTACTTCTATCGAACAAAAAGGCAGGTGGTGCCCAGTGATGAAAAGCACAGATTTTCAGCAGGTCCTGGGCACCAAATTGAAGGGGCTGGGCACACAAAAAATGTGCCCAGTTTTACTAAGAACAA
Organism: Chirona hameri; assembly: GCA_036785665.1. Lineage (NCBI taxonomy): Eukaryota > Metazoa > Arthropoda > Thecostraca > Balanomorpha > Balanidae > Chirona > Chirona hameri. The sequence goes on from JAXIVJ010001141.1 coordinate 43,858, forward strand.
TGCCCTGTAGTATTATGATTCATGTTTCATTATGATTGCTTTAATGCATTTAATTCGCTTTTTGTCTGCATATAGGTAGATGCAATTGTATATTATGGATGTATGTATCATCATCATGTCATTTATTGGTCACATATTATCATACAGGTACATTGGAAGACAGATTGGCGCATAAGCAACGCTTAAATCTAGGCGCCTCTCTGCCTCATTACACAACTGATAGTTATGCTCCGTCCACCGTCATGTATGTGAATATTGTGTAATGTATATGCATTGTTTATTAAGATAATTAACCAGTTCTCAGAAATATTTAACCAATATATGGCCACTGGCCAGTTCGTTACCTGGCCTCCAAGATAGACGACGATGAGCTCGCACAGCTCCCGGTAGTCGTCTCGTCCGAATGAGCCTTCTAGGAGTTGTGCTTCGGCCCACTTCCTGACATCGAGCGCCCTGGAAGCGCGGAACATGTAGGGCCGCACGTCTTCGGGCCACTTCCAGAGGCAAAGATCATCCACACTTGGCGTCGGAATCTGGCTGTACGCTTCCTTGAACTTGTGGAAGGCTTGGTCGGTGGCTCCTTTGATTGGGAATGGACACGGACAGGGAGGAATTGGTTGGTGATACGAAATAATCGTTTGAGACGAGTCTCTCAAACGAGAGAGAGATGAGACTATAAGGTAATAAAAAGTTTAGGTTCCCTACAAGTGTGGACAAAATCAGGAATGGGTACATTAGGCTTATGATATAAGTAAATATGATAACCCACGGGCCACCATATCAAGATGCAAACAATATACAATGCCATTGAAAATGAGTACAATATGGTTTGTTAAAAGCCATGGTGCTGGTCCACTTTGGCATCGTTACTATGATGTCCAAACGGTTACATCCACAGTATTCAGTGCTCACCTGTCGTTCGTCCGCGGATCTCCTTGTCCACGTGCTTAATGTGAAGTTCTCCGACGTGATGCCTGCAGGCCAGCCAGAGTCGCCAGAGTCGAGCACCGCCGGGCTCTCGCTCGAACAGTGTCGCAGCACCTTTGACTGCGCCAGTGTTCGATGCGGTAGTGTCGAAGCTCAGCGCCAGTACCGCTTCCTTGTGAATTTCCCAAACGGAGGAGAGACTGTCCACTAGGGCGGTGGCTATGCTAGCCCCTGTGCCGTTAGCTAGCTGAGGGGCGCCGATCAGTTGTGTGGGCCGATCACATCCCGGGAAGCTGATGACGATGGCAAGACGCTCGTCCGTTGTCCGCTGGTGTGCATATTTAATAATCTTGCTGTCCCAGTGGATGATGATGTGGCCCGGCGTGTTCTTCTTGAAGCTGCGCACGATCTCTTCGTAGGACTCATCGATCTGAGAAAGCCGGTGGCGATGCGACGATGACTTACTGAGAGTTAGATCGTCCAGTGAGGCGCCACCGGCTTTCACGATGGTAGCCGTCATGGCGACGACTTTCCTGTGGCTGACGTTGCAGCGTGCCGACACCGATGCGGTGGCTCGCAGAAGGTCGCGTTTTGGAAGCGAGATCTGGACGGTCTCATCTTCCGAGCATGATGTCCATCGCCGGACCTGGTGTGTCTCTGGCTGGAACTCCTCCTCGTCATGATGCTCCGCTTCCAGGGCCCCCGCATCTTCTTCGATGATGCTCGAATCCACACTGCCGACAAATGAAAAGGGTGAAGCGAATATTCGGTTTTATATCTAGCTAAAATCAGTTTATATATTCATTTGCAGAGATAATTATTGAGCAGCGGAATAGGATCGCTTCAAGAAAAACATACTTTGTATGAACAAGACATTAATACATTTTTGTTTCATTTTACCTCTGCATACTGCAGTCCGACTTGACCTTGTCTTCGTATGCGGCGCGCGATGTGGCACGTTCAGTTCTTTTCTTCTCCCTCCGTGCGAGTTTGGTGTCAACACCTCCCATCTGCAGCTTCCACTCACCCTACAAAATTAGATGTAATGACTAAGTGCGTGCTGGTTGTCTTCTGTATGTTCACATGTTTTTAATATTCCATCATACTAACTCTGACTCGACTCTCAGAATAGCCAGTCCTTTACACTGGATGGGTGTTTTAATGTCTAATACAATACAATACAATACAAACCTTGGTCGCAGTGTCTGAAGTTGATGGCTTAGGATTCTAATAGCCTGATAATGATAATGATAACCTGATAACGAGTCAGCCAAAACTACTAGGCACTTGTCGAAAAATACAAAGAGGCTCACCTTATATTGGTCCAGGAAGAATTCATAATCGCGTTCCCATGATGGATTTTTACTAAGTCTCATCAGCGCCTTCAGGTTGGCCAGGAACTGCTCTTCGTTGAATCTCCGTCCAGGATTGAACCCTTCTGCGACGACGAGCAATCCTTCCAGCTTCGATTGGAATTCTGGCGCCGCTCGGGCACCATCCTTGCGTTGGTTGCTCCACAGCTTTACCACATCGACCACTGCCTTTGTGCAGCTGCTGTGGGTCTTGCAGGGAATGCGCGCCGCATTCCACAGGTGCTCCACTTCTGAGGCAATCAGGCTGGAGAGGTCCCACAGGGGTGCTCTGCAGTCATCGATACGGAGGGCACGGTAGCGCTGCAGAATCTGTCGCTTAGTAGGAAGCGTGCTGGAGGAGAGTTGACGAAGGGACGGTCCGACGCACTCATCCCAATCCTCTGTCTGTGGACCAGTTCGTTTCAGTGGTCCGCCTGGATGTTTGCTCTTGTCACTTTGCTCTTCTTCGTCTTCATCTCTATGCCGCTTTTTATAATATGTTGCTGGCATCCTGAACTCGGGTCAAAATCATAAAAAATGAGGCACGCAAAGGTAATGCAATCCACCTGAAATCCGAAAAACCATTAATTTCGTTGCAGCACACCGCACATAACACAAAGGAAACATGATAAAGTTAGGTAGGTGATGCTTCAGTAAGGCGATGTTGTGTGTACTTTTCTTCAATGGCGTGCATCAAAGTTTCCCCATTATATCAACATACATTTTTTTAGAGCATTTTGTCACTAGGAAAGTTTAATCTACTCCACGAGACCTTTCAAATGAGCCCACTCCCAAGTATCTACGGTGAAATTGATTTTTTCACCTTGACCGTGACCTTTAGGGGGGCGGCGGGGGGACCAAAACTCAAAAGATCAAAGTCATATGTTGCATGATGATTATACTCCGGACGGAGCACCAGATGCGAGATGGACAGCTTGCACGGAAAAAAAAGTGTTTTTTTGGGACACCCTAGTGCCGGTGTACTCGAAATAGCTTGTTGACAATGCAAACAAATACAAGAGAACTGACAAGTTAAAGAAATTATAAAATATTTTGTCATGTCACCTGTGTGAGGTCACTCCTCTTGCGCGATGCATCCTGTATCGTTGGTCTGGAAGTCATGCATTTATGCGTCATGCGTTTACAAATGCCCACTGAAATATGCACTGGTATCCTACTGGTGCGAAAGCAAAGCAGAATAGCCACAACCACCACCAGCCCATTGACAACACCATTACACCACCATTACACCATGCATTTAGATATGTGGTGGTGTGGTGGTGCAAAGGAATAATATTGCCACAGCAAGCATCAACCAACAATCAACACTGAAGCCATGAGCATTATCGAGGATTGGGAGTTGTATATTTAGCCCGATACAAACATACAGATAAATACACAGCTTGTATTTTGTGCCAGCAATGACAAGGAATCTGAATCCAAGGAATCATATGGAAGAAATATACATAAATATGAAATGATGAATAAATACGATAAATATTGAAGAAGTAATAATTATAAAAAGGCAAGTACCAACTAACAAAGTGCAAAGACAACCACAAAGAAACCACGCTTAGGCATGCAATTAATAAGACAAGTGCACAATCCCATCAGTTCATTGCATTGCAACAGATATAAGATCTTAGAAGCTTAGTTTACCATAAATATTTCATTATCAAGCCACTCACTCTTCCAAAGCAAACTGAGTTCGTCTTGTCAATCTTCCCCTTGAATAGGGACCTCTTCCCCGCCGAGACGCCCCTCTCGATAGATGTATCCTGGCATCCCTAGGCATCCTGAGAAAGAAATATAAACTTGATTTATGAAAGGTAGAATATTGGTGAAACTTTAGTAACACACCTTCCCAGTTTATAGTGTCCTTGAGGTCCCTAATGGAAGAGTAGTCAGCTGATGGTATTATTATGACAGTGAAAAGTGTACCAGTAACAATGTACCAAAGCTATGACGTCACAAATAATAGCAAATGAAACCTGAACTAACCTTTACAGCAATTACAGTACTGGGGTGACAGCCCCCCCCCCCCCCCCCAGTAGGGCAGCAGCGAGCGGAAGTGAATGGAGCGTTCTAAATGTTGGTACATGCACCTTTAATTGCTGTAAAGGTAAGGTCAGGTTGTATTATGATATTATTGGTGACATCATTGCTTTGGTATTACTAATACACTTCTCTGTCTGTTGTAATAATACTGTTATCTTCTATTAGACATCAAGACTATGACACATCATGTGACTATGGGCGCCAAGACTATGTCGGTTCACCCTAAAACCACAATCATCATCATTCGCAAGACTACAATGAACTGGGGAGGTGCATTACAGAAGTTCCACCAAATATTGACACAACATGCCAGTTTACAGGACGATTTTGCAGTGTTACAGGCAAGTAATTTCACATCCACATAATTGTGTGTCAATGATGCTACTTGCCTGGTGCAAGTTGGTGGGGATTGATTCCATAGGCATTTCATCTTGTTAATCTATATGCCATACTTTGTATCTAGGTAAGTTGAGGGATGAAACTTTCAAGATAACCTTTTTGAAAGAAAGTCATTCGTATGACATTTATTTTTATTGATGCAAAATGCAAATGAAACTAGAAGTATTTGGTAAAAAGTAATTATTGCAGGTAGCTGGAAATGAAAAGGGGTAAGCCAAACCAAACAAATGATACTGCTTACTAAAAACCGCTGCTTTACACAATAATAGGTAGCCTGGTTCATCAAACAGAAATTCATCAATGCAGAACTCACCTCGTTTGGTCCTTTGATGTATTATTATATTGGCACACTTCTAAAAGCTCGCAACAAACTGCTCTGGTTCTTGCTAGTAAATGCTTCACGGATCAGTTCGATCGGAAACGTCATAGAGCCTCCAAAAATGCCGCACTCGATGTAAACAATGGTAGGGAAGGACGAATTTGTCAATGACCTTCATGAAGTACACAAGGTACTTGTTTTGTATTTTTTCCAAACTTACAACTTTGAATTTGGGAATAATTGTATTTAATTCTTAAATTTAAATAAAATAATTGTAAACCCATAACGGTAGCCTAAGAAATTGTTGCTAACAAAATCAAAAGGTCATTATTTCCCTTTAAGTAAAATCCAAAAATAATACGTATTTCATGCAGGAAAGCGCAAATGGATGTTACACCTACAGTCTACAGATACACTTAACTGAACTTGATTGCGCTATATTTAGCGTACAAGTGTCTTGGGGAACAGCTTTTACTTAACGATGTTCTACATTTCAGTGTGGCGCAATTCGTTTCGAGTTGTGCTCAGCTTCAGAGGCGTTTTTCAAAAAGAATCTTGGCAGGAATTCTCATCTATCTTTAATCGATTTACCTCCCTTTCAAAAATTTGGACATTAATTAGATCATCTTCAAATAAAAGACCACCGGCATACAAAATCCCACACTTACAAATACACAACACATCTTACACGCTTCCCCTAGAGGTGGCAACACAATTTGCAAAACACTACGCTAACATATCATCAACACAACAATGTACACCAACCTATACTAACTAACTTAACGCTCAATTTCAATCTATTAGCTTTGACTCTAACAACGTAGAAATCTATAACTCTCTTCACCAACTCAGAACTAACATATGCTATAAGTAAATGCGTTAAACTTCTGTAGGGCCAGATCAAATTGACTACTCCTTCTTTAAAAACTTAACCGAGACTGGTCTCACTAACTTACGAGACTGGCCTTCAACACCATGTGGTTTGAAGGCACTTTCTCTGAATCTTGGCATAGTAGTACGCTAATTCCTATACTTAAACCTCGCAAACCTAAATCTTCTCCCGCTAGCTATCGCCCTATTTCTCTAACTAGTTGCGCATGTAAACTATTCGAACGCGTGGTTAATGGACGTATCAGAACTTATATTGAATCGAATAATTTACTCTCCCCACACCAAAGTGGTTTTCGACCTGGTCGATCGACTGCGGACAACCTAGTCGGTCTTGTTGACTGTCCAGCGCGGCTTTCGATGAAGAGAGGCCACGGTTGCCCTCTTCCTTGATTTGAGAGCTGCGTTTGACAGTCAATAAGACTGCACTTTTAGTAAAAGTTCACAAGGCCGGAATTCGAGGTCGACTCGCCAAATTTATAATAAACTTTTTAGGCAATAGAACTTTTAATGTAAGGTGCGGCAACACATATTCTCCAAATCAAAATCAGGACCACAGAGTCCCACAGGGATCGGTCCTCTCCCCAACCCTATTTTTAATTATAATTAACGACATTTTCAGTAATATTAATAAGATCGACAAAGGTCTCCAATTTTAAATGTACGCTGATGATGACCTGGTTCTCGCACTCCAGTGTCGATCAAGCCAGCAAAATTGTACAACTAGTACTCATTTATATCAAGGTATGGTGCGACCAATGGGGTCTGGAAATTTCTCCAAGCAAATCGGCATCCCTATTTTTTTCTCGAAAAAAACTGCATATGTGGAACCCTACATTCCATTAAAATATAACAATCAAATTATCCCTTTCGTCAAATCATTCAAGTATCTGGGAATAACGTTAGACACGCGTCTCTCGTTCATCCCACACTTCAATGATTTAGTGCAGAGATGTACGCGACGAATTAATATTATGAAGTCATTGCCTGGTCGAGAGTGGGGCGCAGACCGTGCCACTCTCCTCCAGCTATATACTTCACTGATACGCCCAATCTTGGACTATAATGCATTCTTATTTGATGATATATGTTCCAAAAAAAAAATTGCAAACTGTCCAGAACACTGCCTTGCGGATCGTGACTGGGACCTGTCGCACCACCAACACCACAAACTTACACATCGACACAAACATTCCCACACTCTGCCGCCGACGCAAACACACATTACTCAGATTCTACGCCAGAGCAAGTTCACACCCCACACGCCCAACATTTCACATCTTAAATCACCCCGCACCCACAAGACGACAAACACTACTACAAAAACGACACCCACTCATCAGTCACAGAATCAGACAAACACTCACACTATTCAACATTCCACATATCAACACAATGCTAACACCACCACTCACACCTCACTGGCTCGACACACCGCCTCTTCACACACAACAAAAACACAGTCACGGCGGCAGAGACACACACACTTCCACGAACACAAAGCACAACACATACACATACATATACACAGACGGTTCACGGCGCGACGGCCGAACCGGTGGCGCATATTATACAAACACAGCACACAATAATTTCCGACTACCAGACAAAAATAGCATACATACAGCGGAACTATCAGCGATTTTGTTAGCACTAATATATATATTAAAAAAGAAAAACTGAAAGAAGTAATCATTTGCACAGACTCGTCCGCCTCGCTATCAGCCACTACATCAATCGGGGATTTTAGGAATCCGTTAGTATTTAAAATTAGATAATAAAGTATTTGAAAAACAAAAACAACAACATTAAGTTCCTCTGGATCCCGGGACACGCCGGTATCCCGGGAAACGAGGAAGCGGACAGATTAGCAAAATTGAGCCTGGAGTTACCATCGGAAAACCATTTACCAAGTCCAATATCAGATGTTTTACATTATATAAATTCACAACTTAACATATTGCGCCAGCGTGAGTGGGACGCTGCTCCGCATTTCCACCTACATCCAACTAAACCAAAAACACAACATTTTACACCCAGTCATCAGAATTGTCGAGAAAAAGAAATAGTACTAGCACGCCTCCGCCTCGGTCACACAAAAATTACTCATTATTATATTATGGAAAACCTTCCGCCGCCAAATTGCCAACACTGCCCAGGTTATCCTTGTTCAGGCACGTAGCCAAGAGGAGGGCGGCGGGGGCGCCCCCCCCCCCCCTGGAGGCCAGGAGGGCCCTTTTTGGCACGCGAGGGCCCTTTTCGGCGCGCGCAGCGCGCCGAAAAGGGCCGACGAGACCGCGCGAAGCGCGGTATCATAAGCTCTTTACTACACGAAGCGTGGTCTTTAGAGAGTTTAGAGGACTTCAGAGGCCCTTTAGGGCCACCAGGGCCCTCTCTGAAAGACCAGAGGACCCCTTGGACGTTCAAAAGAGCCCTGTGCATGTCAGAGGGCCCTTGGCCAGACCGAAAGGGCCCCTGAGCGGGTCAGATGCCACCCTGAGCACGTCGAATGGGCCCCCTGAACACGTTGAATGGGCCCCTAGCCAGCACAGAGGGGGCCCTGGGCAGGTTGAGAGGCCCCTGAGCATGTCGACAGGGCGACAAAGCGGCCAGCCCAGTCCTTTGCCAGGTCATAAGGGCCCCTGAGCAGGTTGGAGGGCCCCTGCATAGACCAGAGGGCCCCTGGGAAGTTAAGAGGGCCCCTGTGCAGGTCAGAGGGGCCCTGACTAGACCGAAAGGGCCCCTAGGTGGGTCAGAAGGGCCCCTGAACATGCCGAATGAGCTCCTAGCCAGCACGGAGGGCCCTCGGAGCATGTCGCAAGGCTACAAAGCAGCCAGCGCAGTTCCTCGCTAGGTCGGAAGGGCCCCTTAGAAGGTTGAAGGGCCCCTGGAGACCAGAGGACTCCTGGAAAGTTAAAAGGGCCCCTGCGCAGATCGGAGGGGCCCCTGACTAGACCGAAAGGACCTCTGGGTGGGTGAGAAGGGCCCCTGAAAATGCCGAAGTGGCCCCTGGCCAGCACGGAGGGGCCCCAGGGCAGGTCGGAGGGCCCCTTGAGCATGTCAGCAGGGCGACAAAGCAGCCAGCGCAGGCCGACCAGAAGAGTCGCTGGGCCGATCGGAGGGATCCTGGGCAAGTCAGAGAGGCCCCTGGCTAGACCGAAAGGGTCCCTGGGCCGGTCGGAAGGCCCCTTGAACATGCCGGATGAGTTCCTAGCCAGACTGGAGGGGCCCCTGAGCAGGGGCGGCGGATTGCGGCGGCAGGGTACCCAAAATTCCCCCAGTCGAAAATTCTGGGGGGCAAAGGGTAGTTTTGCCCCCCCGCCCCCCCCCCCCCCCCAGATTTTAGCCTGCTCAATCTGGGGGCAACATGACCCTTCCCCTCCACAGGATTTTCATTTGGGGGGGGGGGCTTTTGGGTACCCTGCGCCCCGCAATCCGCCGCCCCTGCCACTGAGCATGTCGGCAGGGCGACAAAGCAGCCAGTGCAGTCCCTGGTCAGGTCGGAAGGACCTCTGAACAGGCCGAATGGGCTCCTTGATACACAAGAGGGGCTTCTTGGAAGGTCAGAGGAGTCTCTGGTGAGACCGGAAGGGTCAAAGCACGTAGAGATCGGAGATGAAGATTAAATACAAAGAGGACTTACTCTACAATAAAAGTATTAAAAGCGGTGCTTTCGGGTATATTGTAACACCCTTCGTCAGGGTGCTACAATATACCCGAAAGATCAGATTGTATTTTTTCCTGTAGAGTAAAGCCCTCTTTGTATTATATATATATCACCCACTCCACATCATGTCTGTTCGCTTCGCGGATCACAGATGAGTCCCTGAACAGGTCGGAAGGGCGTAGAAAAGGTCAGAGGGCCCCTAGACGATCTGAAGGGACCTTGGGCCTTGCAGCAGTAAGAATACAGTTGCACAGGGAATAACACTCAAAATTTTCGCGCCGCTCCGCGGCGCAATTTAACTACAAATTCAATTATATGCGGGTTAGGAAACAAATCGGTCAGTTCTCGGCGCATTTATGTGTTATGTTGCTAATTTCCTATATTTTTGGGCAAATAGTTCACTTTAGCACTTTTTCCCCGCACTTTTAAACGCACAATATAGCAATTCTAGAGGTCCGCACCATACGCAATGCGACGCATTGATGAGAAAGCAACCCAGGGCATAAAACTCAAAATTTTAGCGCCGCTCCGCGGCGCAATTTGTTTAAGAGTTCCAGGTCTTGAGCTTAAAAAAATATTCCAAGTTGGTATAGCTGATTCCGAATTCGTGTCGCTGGTTCCAAAGTTGATGTGGCTGTTTGCTAACTCCAGCTCCTAAACGTTGGTATGGCCCATGCCATACCTGCCATCACTGGCGGATCCAGGGGGGGGGGGGGGGGGGGGGGCAATCCGGCCATGGCCCCCCCCCCCCCAAAAGCCTGGAAGGGGGGCCAACATGTCTTTTGGCCCCCCCCAAACAAAATAAATATATATAAATAACTGTAATATGAGCCTCAACGCATATACAAAAAAAACAATAAAATTCCGTGTTCTGTGAAATTTTGAGAAAAAAAATGAACACGTTCATAAATAATGATTTCGTCGTCGACGAAGGAATAACTAGACCCACGACCAAGGGCGGATCCAGGGGGGGGACGAACGGGACCATGCCCCCCCCCCCGCCCAAGCCTGTTTAAGGGGGGGCCAAACTATGTTTTGCCCCCCCCCCCCCCCAAGACGTGAAATTTAGTGCATGCTATATTTGCGTTTTTAGAACGGTACTGGGCATCCCAAAATTGCAGCAGTCAAAATCAAGCTAGCCTCAGTCAAAAACTGAAAAATTTCGCGCCGCTTCGCGGCATGACACAAGTTTCGCAATTGCATATACAAATTTGGAAAATTAATTCCATTAAGTGTCTTGCAGAGGCTCTCCTTGGCGGTAATTGCTGGCCCCAGGGCCAACTCTCTTCATAAAATATTATCTTTAAAGCGGGCTACATGTTTAGCTTGTCTGCCGAGTTCCGAAAAAGGCGACGCGAACGCAAAGACGCGGACTTCGGCAACCGGAAGCTGTTCCAGCGGCCTTCGCCTCCGATTCCTGGGCAAGCAGCTCCCTACTAGAGATGCAGACAATTAAAATTTCTTGGTCACGGCCCCGGTCACGGCGGCTGACCTAGTTCAGAGGTCACGGCGTGCTAGCAGCCAGGTCAATTTGAGTCCCAGCTTGGTCACGGCAAGCGTAATTTTCACAATTTCAACATATGAAATAGTTATGTAATTTGTATCCTAAAAATATACTTTGCTACTTGCTAGAACATTCTATTTTAGAACATTGCTAGACCGCAACAGGACAACTGCCAAATGCCAATACCTTGAAGTAGGATCGATGTAGGAAAATCAATAAGCATGAATGAAATGTATGGTATTGGTTACCTAATACCTAGTACGAAGTACCTACACGATTCATACATAAGCCACTGAAAGCATATTAAAGTATCAAAGTAATCAAGCATCAACACTGTCATTTGAAACACTAAGAAATGGACAAAATAAAACAAACGAAAAAGATGGCAGTCAGATTCTAGCCGACATTAATTACAAGCCATCACGCTGCACAGAAGAAATGAACACATTTGCAGGAATAACCTTTTGAAATACAGCTCTCGGCATTTACAAACTGAAAATCAATCTCAATTGCAGGTCCTCAAAGCTAAGTCTCTGAGCAGACAAAGATAACAATACAATTTAAATTGATGTCATACCTGGCCTGTAAGCCACAGCTCCTGCCAACATGAATTCGTGTCATCTCACCTGATTGAAGCCAACCACATATTAAAATAACGAAATCTCTCACCCCAAAATAGTCGGTATGTCACATTAAGGCCAACTTGATTCTTTAACTCCGAGAATCGGTGGCACACAGAATCTCTTACAATTTCCCAGGACACTAACAAATTTGCATGAAAGCGCAATGAGAAAAAACAAACCACGCATATCGGATTCGACAGCTGTGGCGCTCCATCGTCAATTACGGCGCGCTTGCCCGATAAAGTAAGCAGAGGGTCAACGCCGCAAGCAAATCACTATGCACGGCAGTCGGCATGTCGGCACTACACTATAAAGCACGTTACTCGTACTAAAATATATAATCTATGTTGTTTTTTATTTTTAAGTTTTACTTTTAGCTTGTACAATGTACATATCATATCTATATTGTGCGTCAAATCAACACATTTCTCAGACTTTGTTATTAAATAAAACTCTTGAGGTTGGCCTTGAGAATCACATGGCTTTGTGTACATACTACATATACAGATGGCGTCCCAGAAACAAAGTGATTTTCCTTTGAGTCAAGAAACAGTGAGCATAATTTTACGTCAATATTTTATTTGGTGTATGGGAAATATTTCAAAGTATTTTTTTTTGTATTCCTCGTTAACCTAAAAGCAAGTGATACTTTCAAATAAACATTTATCTGCTCGATTTAGAAAATATACAGAATGCTTTACTCGACGTCAAAAGGTAAAGGTTTTATTTAGCAGCTGTTTACACAGCGCCATTCCTGACGCATCAGAGACGTGGAATATAATTGTTGTGCTTGGAGCAATGATTACATAACGATAATCATTGGCTTGGGGTATTTGGAAATTGATGTATTTTATTAGACCGTTCCTGTAGCCATTAAGTCCCCATGGGTGCAAGTAGGTTGTGTTGTGACTGAGATATTTAAGAGGAAGGTAAAGGTATCTCTGGAACACTTGATCTGGCTAGGTAACAGGTTAGTTTTAGTAGTAGTAGGTAGTTTTAGTGAAGTAAGTAAGCTTGGTGGCTTGGTGTTCGTTTTCTTCCATAACTTTGTCTTGTTGGTGTCTTGAAGCCAACAACATAAACAGGTTTATAGTGACACAAGTCACCAAGCCACTGGCTTTGTCACCTATAAATTAGTGTCATGTTTAAGTTGGTTACTTCATGCAACCCTAGTGCTATGGGTGTTGTCCATCTTATACCCGAGTTAAGTGACCAACATGACAAAGTTTATAGGTGATACAAAGTGTCAATCTTTAGTGTTGACTGATATAGTGAGTAGTGAGTAGTGACTCAGAAATAGAATACAAACCAAATGAACAGCTGTAACAATTGCTTCAATCAAAATGTTTGGACTTTGGAAATTGGAACATGCGCCTGATTTAGTCTTTAGTATGATAAGGTCACGGCTTGATCTCATTTGACCTGACCTAGTCCCGGCTTAGTGCCGCCGTGAAACTGATTTAGTCACAGCACCGTGACGCCGGGACCAGTTTTCTGCACCTCTACTCCCTACCAACATATACTGTGTGTATGTGGCAGCCGCCGTCCGCGCGTGGATCCCACCAGTGCTGGCACTTCGGTTTTTTTCCCCGGAGCAGCCTAAAGCCATTTTCCGGGGTGGGGAAGGTTACTTCTGGCAATTTAGGTCAGGGAGCAAATTTTACGTTTCCGGTTTATGCTGATCCGGTGCAATGCTAAGGGAGAAGGGACTACAATAAGTTAAGTTTTTCGTTCTAAGAAAATATAAACACCGTATATTTACATACATACATACATTTGGACATTTGGAGCCAGGGAGCCTTCATTGCCGCTACAGGAGACAAACGTCTCCTAGGCTCCGGCTCCCTGGTGAGACCTTGTTGTGGAAATGTGTGTATGATGGAGCCAGGTCGCCGTCATTGCCGCAACAGGAGACTTACGCAAAGATGTAAGTCTACTTGGCTCTGGTTCCCTGGCATTACCTTGTGTTGTTGAGCTGGAAAAGCTCCTGAATAATACAAACCAGCGCCTATGCTAAGGGGAAAACCCTGCGCATGTTGCCAAAGTTGCGCTGGGCGAAAAAACCCTGTTAGATATTTTTTTTTGTTTGGAGGGGGGGATGGGAGGAGAGTTGTTCTCGCCCACCCCGTAGTCCAGGCGCCCACGCAATGGGCGGGTGCGTGCGCGCAGCACGCTGTGCCACACTGCTTCAATATCTTCTTCTTCTTTTTCTTCAATATCCACACATTGCTCTCGTCGCCTCGGATCCCGATCTTGCATGCGCCTTCTTCGCCACCGCCGCCACAGCAGCAGTAGTAGTAGTAGCAGTAGTAGCAGCATAGCAGCACAGCGTAGCCCCCCCCCGGTCTCTGCGCCGCTCTTTTTAGAGCCGCGCAGCGGACTTGATCACTGCCCCGCTCCATCCCCCGGTCCCTGCGCCGCTCTGTTCAGAGCCGAGCACAGCTTTATATAATTTTCGTCTTCTCGTCTTCTCGCCGTTCTTCACCTCGTCTTCGTCTTTCAGCCCATCTTCGTCTCCGCGCCGCTCTGTTTAGAGCCGCACAGCTGTTTTCTACTCTTCGCCTCATCTCTCAAAGTCGTCTTCTCGTCGTCTTCTGGTCTCGTCCTTCAAGTTTATGCCAGCTCTAAACTTTCGGTAACGATCGGGGTATAACACTGCAACCCCTCTCCCACCCTCGGGTGGTGTATGGACCAGGTTTACGCCCTTCAACCACGATCATCGATCGCCCATAAGGTTCACTTTGCAGCCCTTAAGGTCACACTTTAATCCACTACAACACACTCCCTTAAGGTCACACTTTAATCCACTACAACACACTTCCTACATCTAAACACTTAGCTCGCCTTCAGCACTTGATTAAAACTTAACCTTACATCAACCAACTTAAAACTTAAATATCTAAATTGAACTTAACCTCTCCTTAAGATGGACATGGCCGCCCACCCGCCTCCCGGGCCTCCCCTCTCTCTCCTCATCCAACCCCGACCTCTCCCAGGGATACCCGCCCCGGGGCCCGGCTTCCCCAGGACAACACCCCCCCCCCCCCCCCCGGAAGGCCCGGCCTTCTTACCCGACGTGCAGTCCATGTCGGATGCGAACCCGTTCGCAATCAGACGATTTTTCTTCAGGTCTGTGATAACGTCGGTGACGTCACCAAACTCCGATCGGGGGCCACGCTCGTGCAGACCTTGTCTGTACAGCAGAACGTGGAGATACTTCAACTCTCTGCGTTCATGGGCAAGGCATGCTCAGTGAACGTCGCTGACCGCATGAACTCGGTCGAGGGACTCATCTACTGCCCTGACATTGCCAGGTGCTGCGACGAGTCTCTCCTGATGGAACTGGCCCCGCAAGGGGTCACAGAGGTCCAGCGCCTGAGGAGCAAAGATCCCATGAACCCGAACCCCCTCGTCCGGCTCAGATTCAGAGGACAGGGCCTCCCAGACCGCGTGTACTGCGGATATCTGACGGTCGCAGTCCGGAAGTGGGTCCCTGGTCCGCGCCAGTGCAACAAGGCTGACGCTTCGGTCATTCAAGGCCAAACTGCCGTGAACGCAGCCTCGTCTGCGGCGGCTGCGCTGGGTCGCACCGGACCGAGCACTGCACAGCAGAAAACCGCCGCTGCAGCACCTGTGACGGCCCCCACCCAGCGTGGGACCGCAAGTGCCCGGCCTGGGGAGCCGCCAAAGAGGCCGCCCGAGCCCGACAGGCGGAGGCCCCCTTCCTCCCCGCCCAAGCCCCCAACCAGTGGCCGCCCCTGCCGAGCCACACCCCATCAGGACACAGTCCAAATATGGAGGCGCGTCCGTCACCCCCTCCTCTCCCCCCAACTCGCCCGCAGCACTCTGCGGCGCACGCCCTCCCAGCTGACCCTCCGCAGCTAAACCAGCCCGAGACAGCAGGACCGTCAGCCCTGACGGAACCTCTCCCCCACTCCACCGACTCAGACGACAGTGAGTCTGTGTCATCCGAACCTGCTGTCCCAGCTGACCCCTCTCAGCTGGAGCAGTCGGAGCCTCCCTCCCCCGACACAGACTCCACCTCGGACGTGTCCCTGATCCGCGCCGTGAACCGGCGCGTCAGCCGGTCCCCCTCCCTCTCCACCCAATCCTTCCGTACCTATTCCCCTGCTCAGAGTGCCTCCCTGCCCTCCCCTCCCTCTCAGTCCAGCCATGATCTCTCGGTACCTGGTCACTCACGCTCTCCCTCTCCGTCCCCCTCGGAAGGGAGGCTCGCCCGAGCAGCAGTCAGGCGCGGTCTGGATGGCTTTCCTAAATGAACCCAAACCAATCTGAATTCTTACTCCAATGGAACACTCGATCACTAATATCCTATTGGGGAGAATTCAAAAACTATATGTTACATACCAAACCGTTGATAGCTGCCGTCCAAGAAACGCATTTTATCGATACCGATTCTCATAACTATAACTTTAACATCAGAGACTATTTGCCTATATACCCATAACATAAATGAACAGCCGCGCCAGGGCGTTTCGGCCTTGTGTCAAATCAACTTCTACTTCATCAAATAAATATCCGCACCACACTTAATGTGGTCGGTATTAAAGTAAAAATAGCACACCTCGATCTTACTACACCTCGATCACCTCGATCACTTCTATCTACCTCTCTCCAACTCACAATATACCCCCCGACCTTATCTCTGAACTATTCTCCCAAATCCCCTCCCCGTGTTTACTATTAGGTGACTATAGTGCCCACAACAGAGCGTGGGGCTGTAACAACAACACACGAGGCACACAACTCTTAGACATAATGGATGAACATGATTTAATACACATAAATCATCTTATTCCCACTCACACACAAATCCATAATGGCGAGGTCACTCACTCCGTCATTGACCTCGCCATCACTAACCCATACATCGCGACCTTATTCACGCAATACGTAGCAGATGATACCTTGTTTAGTGACCACTATCCCATTCATTATCTACTAGAAGCCCCTTCTGGACAAGTCCATTTTAACTTCGTCCCCAGATGGAATTTCCGCAAGGCGGATTGGACATCTTTTCAAACACATATAGATAAATATATTTCAACTAACCCTCCCCCTGACATTAACACTTTTTTAAACACCATTTTAACATCAGCGCATCAAAATATCCCCCACACCCATCCCCCTACGGGACATCGAAATACCCCTTGGTGGAATTCTGAGTGCCAACGAGCAGTGGCCCTCCGGCGCCGGGCGATGCGAGCGTTCCGGGTTCACATAAACCGGTTAAAGGGAATAGTTCACCTTTAACATGGAGTTTTGGACTGAGATAGCAGATTTGTGGAGCAGATCCAAAAATGATTTGTGGTGAAAGAATTACCTCTCTACGTTAAGTAATTTCGACACAGGACTAGTGGGCCCGATTTCAATCCCGCTGTTTCGGGCCACGATCGGGGAATGAACGCTCGCCGCCGCGCCGCCGGAGGCAGGTACACTGTCTGGCACGTAGTCTCTGGTCACGACGCCTCGTTAATATCCGCTCAGCCGCCCAGGTGGCGCGGCGGCCCCTTGTCAGAAACTGTACTTGGCGTCAGGCGGAGGGGGGCGGAGCCAGAACGCCAGCTGCTATCGTACGATTTCTCGTGAAATAGAAAGAGAAACTTACTTCTTTCTCCACATATATCCATCAGTTGTCCAAACCAAAGTCATATTCATAGTTTTGAGCTCAAGATGCACCTAATGGTTGAACTTCAAGACAATTTTCAAGGTGACCTTTAACGTAATTCTTTGCCTGGCAAATTGCCAGAGGTAATTTCCCCTCCAACGGAAAATGGCTATAGGCCGGTCAGGGAAAAAACTCCACTGCTCATCGCGAACCAATCGACATCCCCGAGGGCAGCAGCTACGTGCTGCTGCAACTGACGAGTGGCAACTCGTTCGGGGGGCTCAGCCCCCTCCGAATCAGGCCCCACCTGATCGGCGTCCGGCGTCGGCGTTGTCCCACCTGATCGGCGATGTAGAGTTCGCCCGGTCCATCCGATCCGGCGCTCCACTGGTCAAGGTGATTGACCGATCGCAGGCACTGACCCTGCTCGGTCAATCAACTTTTCTCGACCTCCCGATTACGACCAAGGCTGCCGACCGCATGAATACTGTTCAGGCAGTCTGCTACGCCCCAATCCTCTTGATGCTGGACCAGGAGGAGCTCCTGTATGAGCTCAAGCCCCAGGGAGTCACTGAGGTGACGAGGTTCCGTCCCCAACAGAATGGGAAACTGAGCCCGCTCCTCAAACTTAGATTTCGTGGCCTCATCTGCCCGCCCTCCATAGTGGCGGGGTATGAGGTTTTCGAACTGAAACCCTGGGTGCCCAACCCCCGGCAGTGCTACCGGTGTGGCCGCTTCGGTCACACCGAACACACCTGCCACGCCCGAGAGCCCAGGTGCCTCAACTGTGCCGACAGGCACCGGACAACAGAGTGCCCCGCTGGAGCAGAAGCACAACGCTGCTCAAACTGTGGGGACAGGCACGCTGCATGGTGCCGTGATTGCCCAGCCTGGCAAGACCAGCTGGCAACACTGGAACAGCGCAAGCGGGCGGCCGAGGCTCCTGTCAAGGACAGAGCTGTGACACAGCCCCAGGCTAGTTGGCCAGCCGCCACCTACGCCGAGGTCCTCGCTGCAAGGTCGCCTCCCCCCCCCCCCTCCCTCTCGAGCAGCGCCGACACGTTCCCCAGACGGGACGTCCGACCGCACTCCCAGAGGGCAGAACGAGCCCATCCACCTCCCGGGACGCGACGGGAAACTCTCCCCCGCCTCCCACCCAGCCGATGCGCCCCGAGGCGCTGCCAAAGTCTGGGGAACCATCCACCGCCCCCGGGACCCCGGCTCAGGACGAAGAGTCCCAGTCGGAGCGCCCAACCCCAACAGAGACCCTTGCCACGGACAAGGAGGCTCCCGTCACAGACGAGAAGTTGATGCGCGCTGTAGCCCGCCGGCTTTCAGCAAGAAGCGTGACCTTGGCCGGCACCGAACCACGTGACCCACGTGACGCGCCACCGCCAACGCCGTGCGCCGAGCAGCCAGACGGGTCTGGCTACTCCGCGCACTGAGCCACCATCGTCCCCGCCGCCCGGGCGGCTGAGCGGATATTAACGAGGCGTCGTGACCAGAGACTACGTGCCAGAGAGTGTACCTGCCTCCGGCGGCGGTGAGCGGCGAGCGAAAGGAACTGAGCGTGGCCCGGAACAGCGGAATTGAAACCGGGCCCACTAGTCCTGTGTCGAAATTACTTAACGTAGGGAGGTAATTCTTTCACCACAACCCATTTTTAGAGCTGCTCTACAAATCTGCTATATCAGCCCAAAACTCCATGTTAAAGGTGAACTATTCCCTTTAACACATTTCAATTACATTTTTACAGCATACGTATAATTGTTGTAAACTCTGCTACCAAAAATTTCAGCAAGATGCGTTGCATGTGTGAAAGGTTATTCAAGAAAAACCTCAGGGGGGGGGGGGGGGGCGTCAGCCCCACCCCCCGTAGGGCGAGGGTGTTTCACCTTTGTATTAGTTTTGAGACGGCCATTATCTTGAGCCGTTATTGAAATGTCTAAATTACTAAGGTCATTTTTACCAAAACTTAGCCTTTTTAAGCTCAATTTATAGTTTTCAAAATGGGGCGTAGGCTAGTGCCGCCGCTGATTGGCTGACGGACACTCTTTCAGCCAATCAGCGGCGGTCTATAGCTCAATAATAACGTCATTCACCCAAATCTAAAAACTTAATTTGTATAAAGTAAAGCGACTTCGCGTGAAAAATATCACCATCGTTTTCAGCAGCACTTACTTCGTATTTTCTCCTACTTCCAGCGTATTTTTGACAACTTCAGAAAGGTGAAACATTCCCTTTAACGGCTAAGATTTGGGGAAAATGACCTTAGTATTTTTGACATTTCAATAACTGCCAAAGGTAATGGCTATCTCAGTTCAAAACGAATACAAAGGTGAAATCAAGGTACTTTAAAGGGAGTGTGCCTACACACATCGCTTATTTGGGGTTATTGGCACTGGTCTATAGAACATAATTTTCTGAATTAACCCATGACTTGTATGTCCAAGTGTATGTGTGTATGTGTGTGTGTATGGAATAAAATATGTATGCATGTGTCTAGTGTTTTAATTAATTTTGTCTGAACGAAATACTTAACGTAAGATATCTTTTTTTTAACAACTCAACGTAAAATAGATACCCTATTCCCTTGTTTGCTCCGGGTTCACATAAACCGGTTAACGTAATTGTTTTGCCTGGATTGCCAGAAGTAATTCCCTCTCACGGAACATGGATTTAGGCCGCTCCGAAGAAGAAAAAAAAACGATGTCGAACAATTTACGTCTGTCCGGGACCTGTGCAGTACTACCCTGATATAGAAAGAACCCTCAAGCCGATTCGTGCCCCGGTATGGACTGATGAGACGAAGAATAATGGAGAATAGTCGAAAATGCGATGTTTTGGAGACGAATGCAAAATTGTAATCGCGAAGAAGTGAGGATCAACCGAGAATAGTCGAGTATGCAATGTTTTAGAGACGAACGAAAAAATTATCGCGAAGAAGTGAGGATCAACCCATAATAGTTGAGTATGCAATGTTTTGGAGACGAATGCAAAATTGGAATCACGAAGCAGTGAGGATCAACCGAGAATAGTCGAGTATCCAATATGTTTTGGAAACGACAAATGCAAACTTGTTATCGCGAAGAAGTGAGGATCAACTGAGAAGTGGAAAAACCAAAGATGACGGAAATTAATTTGGGAGCGCCGGCATCATGGAAGTGGCACAAATATCAACTTCAGTTGAACACCCATCAGTTCGCAACGCGTGCGTACCTCCAGCGCTGTACACCCAGGGCGATACAAGAAGGGTAGATCGGACGTAAGTAGGATGATACTAGAAAAGTACTAGATTCACTGCTATATGCTCGAGAATGTTCCTTCTAAAAAATGTGGTAGCTCTACAGAGGAGTGAAAGCGGCGAAGGTATTACGAAAACTATTGGAAATCAGCATACTGGGCCGAATAATACTATCCGAAGAGTATCATCCATCACGGATGACGAGGAGGGAAGTGTGGACATGTTTTCAACTTTGAAACTGTATATATCCAGGCTTGATCCCCGACAGGATGCTTTCCTGCAGAAGGCGAAGACAGAAGCTCAAATGGCTGTGGACTCAGATATCGACTCATGTTACGTCAACTCCCATCTGGCTCTGGGGAAACAAACGATAGACCAACTCATGCCTGGAATCAGCGCCGCTGTAGGAACGTTCAGAAGGTACACGAACCACTGTGTGTGCCATACTCTAGGTACCAACATGCTCCGACTCGCAGGGCAATAGAACACTAGTCCGACTCGGGTATCCGTTGTCAGCCATACAGGCTGACCTCGGCTGAGATCGACCATGACGCTCGTGGTACACGGGACACCGAACAGCACAGGAGCTTCAGGAAGAGACGCGGGCGATAACCGGGCACTGCGTGGACTGCCGCCTCCGAAGCCAGGAGCGGGCGACGGAGCAGTGGTAGGTCCGTTCATCCTCACACCATTTCGTGAACAGCGCATTGAAAGTTCATCGGGACAGGACCAGCCCCAGTCAATTTGCCTGGCAATACTTGAGCGGTGATTGTCACCATTTCTACAGGGAGCGGCTTTAGGCATGTTGGGCTACGGGAAAATAGGTGGTATTCGGGTCGCAATTTCAACCATTTCTAAAATAGTTCGTTTAGCGGATGATACATAACTGTGATGTCAAATGCCTTGCCTATTCATATCTGGGGGTCCTTTTGGCAAATTAAGTTAAATTTTGACCAAGAAATTATTTTATGGGACCCTGCACGCATATTCCAATGGGTTAATTTCAGCTTATATGACGGTAATAAGCGTTATATTTCGCCTTTATTCACGGTGCGTCAATGCCGCCAATCGGCGGAAGTGGAGGTGCCATGCAGGCTTTTGTTACCATGGCAACCACCGCGACTCAACTAATCCAACATCTGGCAAATATGGTTGATAACTTAGCATGAATAGATTGTTTAAAAAAAATCAATGGCGTTATATTTCGCCTTTATTCACGGTGCGTCAATGCCGCCAATCAGCGCATCGGCGGAAGTGGAGGTGCCATGCAGGCTTTTGTTAACATGGCAACCACCGCGACTCAACTAATCCAACATCTGGCAAATATGGTTGATATCTTAGTATGAATAGATTATTTGAAATATTCAATGTCTGCCGCACTATTTTGCAGCAATTAAAATCAAATGGAAATTTAGTTTTGTATTATTTCAATCTTTGAATTCAGTATGTTTGTACATTTGTCTGTTTTTATAAGAATATTTTGATACATTTTGATTCACAGAGTATACTAAAAACATGTGGTATAAAACCTAGAACCTAGTGAGGAAATGGTGACGTAGGAACGAGACCTCTTCTATAGCCTTGGACAGCACCATCGAGTCATCTGCGACTGCACAAGAGCATGCACGTGCCAGCAAGGCCAACAGGTTGTCAACACAGGTTAACAACAGGTCTCGTTGCGACGTCACCATTTCCTCACTAGATTCTAGGTTTTATACCACATATTTATAGTATGCTCCCATTGCATCAAACCATCAATTATATTCTTTCAAAAACATAAAAATGTTAGCGTACTGCATTCAAAGAGTCAAATATACAAAACTAAATTTCCATTTGATTAGTGGATTGTTGCAAGTAGTGAGACGGACGTTTCACGTTTCAAACAGTTCATACTAAGACACCAACCATGTTTGCCAGGCGTATCTAGAATGGTAGAACCAGTGTTCATATAGATAAGGTTGCGCATTAAGTTGTGATCAAAATGGTCACCAAAGCAGGGGATCTAAACCGAAGAAGAACATCTCAAGGCCAGACTTGTCAATGATTCATATTTGTCATGAGTCGATTCACAGTGATTCACGGACCATAATGAATGATTCAATCATGATTCAATCACTCAACATTACCATAATGAATGATTCAATCATGATTCAATCACTCAACATTACCATAATGAATGATTCAATCATGATTCAGTCACTCAATATTACCATAATGAATGATTCAATCTTGATGCTTCAACCTGTGTGCCAATTTTCATGCACATCAGAATAGTCTGCTGTTTGACCTTAAACATATGACCTGCTCTAACTCCTTTGATTTTACATATGCCACTCTAAGATTTTACCAGAATGATCACTAGGTCGTGATCTATCTGTGTACCAATTTTGAAGCCAATCCAAATAGTCCGCGAATGTATTTCCGAATGTGAATGTGAATGTGAGGCAATTGGACACGCGTGTTGTTTATTTTGATTATAAAATGATATTTATGATATGTATTATAATTGCAAATTCCAAGTTCCAAAAGCATTAATGACTTTACGTTTCACTTTTTTAAGCGAATAGAGCATTTATTTTGATTTTGCATTAGGTATTATTTTTTATAAAGCATGATGTGGAATAAAGCGGCGCCGATGCGACAGTGATATTTGGGACATGCGGACTGCGGAGGTCATGCAAATGTGTGTTTATGATTTAGTTTTTGATATGGTATAGCCTAGAGATTAGGAAAAGGTGGGTACCTTTTGATAATTTTTCGTGTGAAAAAGGTGTGCGTGTACTGTGTGGTTTATGAACCAAAGTATGAGTTAGTTACCTTTTCTAAGTATTTAGGTACCTACCCCTAACCCTACCAGTTCCAAGGTATTCACCTAGTTAGGGCTGATTGAACAGTGGCTTTGTGCCCACTGGAGTTGGACACAAAGCCTCGCTTTCTTTACGCATATATTAATTACAGGCTACAGCTCAGGACACAGAGCTCATATAATTGGCCATTAAGTGCCTGGTTTGCCCACAGGGCACAGATGGATGCTGGGCCGCTGGCATATTTTGTGGACAGTTTATGCTGTTCGACCAAAAAATAATGATTCTTTGAGCAATGAATGATTCAATCAGCCTATTTTCTCTGTATGAATGATTCAATCAGTGACTCACAACAGGTTTGCGCATGAGGTGAATCGATTCATGAGTCATTCATTTGAAATAAGAATGATTCAATCAAAAGTAATCGATTCACATTGAATCATTGACAAGTCTGCTCAAGGCAAGTAGCACACCTATGCATGCACACTACATGCCCGTAATTGAAATGAAATGGATTATTTAAAAATCACCATTTTAGACAGAAAATATTTTAAAATCCATAGCTAATTGTATTGAAATAAAATGAAGATTTATCAAAGAGCATGTATGCAAAATACAATATTTCATTCTTGAAATATTCGGATTGTTTACCTGCGCCAGTTGTCACAGCTAGAGTTGAGGCTCCCAGCTTCCCATAAAGAAAGCCTCAAATAATATATAACAGGCATAATATATATATATATATATATATATATATATATATATATATATATATATATATATATATATATATATATATATATATATATATATATATATATATATATATATATATATATATATATATATATATATATATATATATATATATATATATATATATATATATATATATATATATATATATATATATATATATATATATATATATATATATATATATATATATATATATATATATATATATATATATATATATATATATATATATATATATATATATTGGACTCAATAGATAACTGCTTACCGTGAAATATAACGAATTTGGAATCCCCGCATGAAAATAATGAAAATATGCTAAAGTTCCGCGACCATAAAAATACGTCGTAGCCGTTGCTTGTTAAATTAAAAGAAGAAGACATTGTAAACATCCCAGGCCGAAATGTAGTCACGTGATTGCCCCCACCTGGGTAGAACCAAGGCTATAGAACAAGAAAGCCAAAAAAAGGGATTGAACTAGTCAATTGTTTGCTTAGTTGCTGAGTTAGAATAAACGTTGTAAATTTGTGTAACATTTTACTGGGGAAAAGAGACGTGATGGAATTGAGATGGTCGTTGAAGGAAGGAAATGTGCACGGCAATACGGTCCCCCGACAGCATGAGGTAAGACATGAATGAAGCCAGTTTAGCCGCTGATAATTATTATGTTTCGGCTGAGGTTCGAATGTTTCGATTAATTCGTTCTCGCCTTGCTCGCAATACTTAACCAGAAGCCAGAGTTTAATGATTAAGTACGTTTCCGCTTCAGTAAATTTAACGTTAGGTATCAGAGTTTTGAACGATTTCGAATAACGAAATGGTAACTTTCGCTGAACGGTTAAAACGCCAGGTAACCCAACTATCAGACAAAGTATTAGTGAGGTTGGGTAGAGTTTCGTCATTCTAGCTTGGCAGATAAGGATAACTAATGTAAGGACCATATCACTGAGACGGCATCGATTGGTTCTAAAGTATCGGTTCATTCTGTCGCATTCTGTCGCCACTTGCCCACCAGGGAGTCACTCAGGTGATTCGCCTGTGCCCGACGGGGAAGAGGCCGGACAGCCCAACCCGCTGCTCCGTCTCCGCTTCCGGGGGAAGCAGCTCCCCACCCACATATACACTGTGGGTACGTCGCGGCAGGGTAATAGAACAACGGGTAGAACAGTAAGGAATGTAACGCTCAAATGAATTAGACAAGATATAATTTGTATCGTAATTGTTTTGTCTATGATAAATTAAAGGTATTGTTTGCTATCAATAACTTGTATTTCCATACATTATATCTTTATTTATTGAATTAAACGCCAGCAAATATACGAAGTAGTAGTCAAAGTAGTGTATTTGCAGTACATGTAGCATTTGGAAGCGGTCATATTAAATTCTACTACGAAGTAGTAGTCGAAGTAGTGTATATTTCAGTACTATAGTAGCATTTGGAAGCGGTCAGCGGTCGTTCCGACATTTTTAACCCCCAAGCCCATGTATCCCCTTTACGCCCCGAATATCGAAAAATGATAAATATAAACGTTGTAGCTAAGGCTTGTAGCCATCTGTTTCAGAAGTCGGATTTAAAATATGTACCATAGGTTACGAGCCAGACTGGTTATTGCTTCACCTTTTTTGGAAGAATTCAATCACGATTCATTTGGGAATATGAATGATTCAGTCACCGTTTGATTCATGGAAAACCATTTTGATAAATTATTCTTTCCGATTCAAAGAATCAAAACATTTTTTGATCAAATCACGTTTGACTCACCATTGAAATAGCATTGCACAGTCTTTCCGATTCAATCAGCCTTGTTTCTATGCGGGTTTTAATTCAATCATGATTCATGAATCAACAAATCCGGTGGTGAATCGATTATTTTTTTATTAAAGTGATTTTGATTGAACCCGGCACGACCACTGGTGTGGTCGTAGTGCCAGCACTGCCTGGGGATCCACGCTCGGACCGGTGCCGCGACGCAGCCCCCACCAGTAACGGTTGGCAGCACTCGGGCGTTTGGGCGTTAACAACCTACTACACCATAGGGTTCCCATGTTAAATCGATTATTTTCAGACGAGGCTAGCTCGTAACAGACTCGTTATTGTTTCGACTCTGATTGAATCGATTGGAATCAATCGATTCAATCAGACTCCCCGTCCCGTCCCGCACAGCACACTCCCCAGGAGCAGAGATTGCCGAGACGGTTACCTCTGACGTCACATGATGCAGAGGCGGATCCAGGTCGCCCGCCACCCGCTGCCGGGCGGCGGATGACGGCCGGCCACTGACGACCACAGAGTCTCCGAGGGCTCCAGCCGCGTCTCCGTCGATCGGGACCCCTCCCGAGGTCGGCTCCGTCCACGCTGGCGACCGCTGCATCTCACGGCCACGGGTCTCGTAGCGACATCGTCCGACAACCTCCGGTGGGCCAACCTCGACTCCCACGGCCAGAGACGCCGACCGCGGCGCACACAGCTGCACCCGCTGCACCGGCTCCCTCCCACAGTCCAGCAGTGAAGACGACGGCTGTCTGCGCCTCACCTCAGACACAGGACGAGAGGGCTCAGAACCGCCCCCGGAGACGTCACCCCTCGGGGGACCGGAGGACAAGCCACGATCGGGAGAAAAGGCCGATCACCCGCGCTGAAGTGCCCCAGTCCCGCATCACCGGGGCTGGGGCCGGGCGACACTCCGGCGTGCGGCCGAAAACGCCACGGCTCCGAGCCTCCCGAGGCGCGACTCGGCGGCAAGCCCCCGCCGCCCACTTGGGCCTGCGCCGAACGGCGGGGCACATGCCTCTGTCAGCTGTCGGACAGTCTCTGGAACGGTGACCCTGATCGGATCCGAGTCACGTGACTTACATACAAGTAAGCTCCCCGATCTGGTGAAAACCGAGAAAATCACTTTTTTCTATCTTGAGTTGCAGGAGATCCAGAAACATTGCCTGCCTTCCGGGATTCAACTATTCGGAAATATAGAGTCCCGACCCCCTCAGCTTAGCTTTGGATCGGAACAGTATTTCCCTGTCCGACCCAGAGGCCGCCGAGTTGAACTCCATCAATATTTTTCCGTTTTTCAATCTGAACGCCGTCTTGATCTGACCCCGAATGCATGTACCGACGGACCAAAGAAACAGTCAGTTCAGTTGCATGCTCGTGTTGATTTTGATCCTGAATGACCGGACCCGAGAATAAAAGACATACTAGTCTCTTTTCTTGCTGCAGACGATCTTCTTGCATCTCCAAACGTTGCAGACGATGCTTCATCTCATAATTTTCTTTGCGCAGCTCCAAAATGTCCCGGTCTGCCGACTGCTGGCGCGCCGCCACAGTTGAGAGCGTGTCCATTGCAAACGAGAGTGCATCCTCAATCGCCGCCACACGCCTCTCATTTGAGTCTATGATGGCTTCCACGCACTTAGCATTTTCACTCACTATGAAAGCTTTAACTCTATTCCTTGCAGGGGGCAGATTCTGCCCCCCGGTAGTTTTCACTTGCCGCTTCTTAACCATTAGGCCTAGCGTCCTGAAACTTTGTGACGTTTCCCAAAATTGAATGGCGCGTGTTGTGTCAAAATTTGGAAAAAATCGTCCAGCAGAGGCGGTTCCAGGCTCCTGTTTTGGGGAGGGTGTTACGAATGCGGTTTTGCGGCGCATAAAGTTCGTGGTTTGCAGTGCAATAAATGCGTCAGAAACAATTCCAATGCAATATGCATCATAGATACTGGGATTGTACATATTTTTGGGGCAGAGGCGCACTCAGGATAACAAATGGGAGGCGATACCCACCCTCAAAGTAGGTCCAACTTCAAATTAGTAAAATGATAAAAGCGTTACGCGCATGGTGCCCCATGTTTTTTTCCTGGATCCGCCTATGCGCAATATATCAAATTTAACTAATTACAGCATATAATGCCCACATGTGACGTTCATGACGTCCCAAACAATCACGAACAGCCCATTTTTTTCTTCAGAAAATCACCCATTTAACATTCCCTGAATACGCCTATGATTTTTTATTTTGTTTTTTTGTCTTTTGATATATTAAAGACCAGTACATTTGAAGCTCAAAAACGTTTGGGGCATGAAAATCGGTCGAGCCACATGTCTGCAATGACCTTTAAAAAACACCCCAAATTTTCGGATTTTTTGCCCCCTGACCCCTCATCTTTGAACACAACAAAAATGTCGGGGTCCAAAAAGAGAGATCTTGTCTTGGCG
This sequence comes from Chirona hameri, assembly GCA_036785665.1. NCBI lineage: Eukaryota > Metazoa > Arthropoda > Thecostraca > Balanomorpha > Balanidae > Chirona > Chirona hameri. Next base: position 72,244 of record JAXIVJ010001141.1, read on the forward strand.
CATCGAATGGCGCTTTCCCATCGAAATCGACCGAGCGGTTCTCGAGATCTCTGGGGGGGGGGGGGGCAGAATCTGCCCCCACCCCCGCAGGTTAACGTAATGCTGGCCGCCCGCAGGGAATAGGGTTACGTTCGGCACAGACATCAGCCTGACTCTCCTTAAGATCAGCACTCGCGTCACTCTTGACATTTATGTAACGGAGAGCCCGCCTTTCGTTTTTTTTCATGGCGGTCACAAAGGTCACCCGCGCGACACTGCCACTGAAAGCCAGCCGGACCCGCCCGCTCCGCACGCGGAGCGACCCAGCACGCGTCCGCCCCGTGCCGCGATCCGACCCAGACTGCCTAAGATATATAATAGGGGTGCGCACGTGTGCACGTGCAGAGGCACGCCACGCCACCCATGACTTGTGGGAAGGCGGCGGCAGAGGGGTCCCTAACCACACACAAAATTTGAACACAATCGGCTCAGCCGTTCCTGAGATACATATTAGGGGTGTGCACGTGCGCACGTGCAGAAGCACCCCACCCATGACTTGTGGGAAGGCGGCCGCGGAGGGATCCCTAACCACACACCAAATTTGAACACAATCGGATCAGCCGTTCTCGAGATATATAATAAGGGTGTGCACGTGCAGAGGCACCCCATCCCTGACTTGTGGGAAAGTGGCGGCTGAGAGGTCCCTAACCACACACCGAATTTGAACACAATCTGCCCAGCCGTTGCGGAGTTTTTACCTGAAAACACTTCCACACCCATCACGCGGCACGCGCCACGCGCAGTGGTAGTCACCCACATGAGTCGGCACTGGTCTCAAACAGGTTAAGTTGGATATGGCTACTCAGCAAAGAAATCTGCTTGTCCATTGGACATTAGGGTGACCCGTTTAGCAACTTTTGTTTCGAATCTTCCATTTCCGGGCATCAGTCGACGGGGAAAAGCGTTCTGAGTAAGATGGAACCAAATTTGAACCAAATTTCGAAAAATTCGAGGGCGCGCCGTGACACCAAAGTGGTCAATGTTTTGCAATTTTTTCCCTATTTATCCGCTACAAGGCGACAGGTGATATTGGTCGCACTATATGTCACACTGTGTGGAGACTCATCGGTGACATCTACGCATGCCAGGTTTCACTTCAATCGATGCAATGGTTTGACCACAGAAGGACCAAAACCGCGACTGATCTGGCATACTTTGCATTGCTGTCCATAGATGGCAGCACTGTCGCGGACCATGGAATCGCCTTGGTGTCCTGGATTTCCGTCGTTTTTCGGAGGTGTAAAGGGAAATATTTACCTTTTGATTTACTTATCAGCCTTTTTATGTGACACATGACACTATTATACACTGTATACGTTCTATGACACAATATACGTCCCATGCTTGCCGGAGGTGAGTTATTCATGGCAGCATTGCGCAATTGCATCACGCCCGAGACAGTGACGACTAACTCAATTGAATCTAAATTAGGTCACCGCATCACATTTCGGAAATATTGAACGCAATTGTATATCGGCGCTTCCATTAAGAGTGCGGGGACACCATGGCTCTGCCGACCTGGCCGTGCAGTGCCCACCTGCCTTATAAGTGTCCATTTGCCACTTACAGCCTGCCTACAGTGTCTTATACCCAGTAACTGTGACCTGCCCAGGGTTGCGCTTCCTGGCAGATATCTTGTTGAGCGAATGCCCATCCTGACGCCTGTCGCCGCAGACCACTGCTGCCTTCGCACACTCGTGCAGGAGCCTCATGTCGGTGCTCGTCTCGCGCTCAACTTCTGCTGGCATAGTCAGGAAATCCGCGCATTCGATCGGGGCGAATTGTGCTATGCACAGCTCATGCACGTCACTGGCCATTTGTTTGCCGATCGAACCAGAGAACCCGTTCGGGCTGGTTGTGCGGCCGTCGAGGTGACGGAACAGAGCTCTAAACGGTAGCTCGGCGTGGTGGCACAAACATACTATGCGCTGCAGTGGTCGCTTGATCATACGCTCGCAACAAGCCATAGTTCCTCCGTTGACACCTGTCACCTGACTGGTACCGTCACCGCCGATCACAGACACATCACTCAGGTCGACACCCCTGTCAGAGAGCAGCTCCACCACTTTCTCAGCGCACAACTTTCCAGTGTGCTTTACACCATCTTCACATGTCACATGACCAACATGAACATCACCAGGGTGCATATTTACATTGATGTGTGTCTGCACCGTTTGCCTGTATCGGCTGCTGCCGGCAGCCATAGCTCGGGTCTTATCCATTCGCCCATCACAGAACACTGCCGTGCAGCCTCGGGTGTGATCAGCAATTGTCCCGATCTGGGCTTCTCTCGAGTTATCCAGCGCCACCTGTACCTTGTGTTTTGTAATAACATTGGCACCGTTAGCACCAAGCAGTCCAGCGTCTTCAGAGAAAGCCGTCAGGATTTTTGAAGCCATCCTCGCGCCGACATGGCGTCTAGCACCTCGGCTGTAGCCTTCAGCGCGATGACGCGGGGTCTTTTCGGTTTCGGTCTGGTGATCGGCGCGAACTCGTCGTCACTGTCCTCCGATATGTCGCCGGACTCGGAGTCGGATACGAGGGCTTGGCCCACGCCTCCTCCGCCCGTGCTGCCGCGGGTGCTGACACCGGTGTTGCCGCTGGTGCTGGCGCCGGTGCTGCCGCTGTTGCTGCCGCTGATACTGTCCTTGTTTTTGCCGCTGGTGCTGGCGCCGGTGTTGCCGCTGTTGCTGCCGCTGGTACTGCCCTTGTTTTTGCCGCTGGTGCTGGCGCCGGTGCTGACCCTGATGTTAGTAGATGGGCCGGCGTCCTTCCGGCTCAGATGCACGGTTTCTCGGACACGTCTCTCGGCAGTGCTTTTCCATTTGTCGCTGGTAGGCTTGTCCACGGAGCCGATGTACAGCTGTCGTTGGCTGCGCTGGTCCTGCATGAAGTCTCGGTCTTCTTGCAGGTTTGGTCCTTCCGTCTTACTCTGGATGTCGAATAGACAGCTAAGGTCCGGTCGCAGCGTGGCTCCGCTTTTCGTGGCTGACTTCCTGATATTTGCTTTACATTGCCACAGCTGGCTCATCTGCGCTCTTACCTTGAACTTAGATCGTGTCGGGATTGATGCCTTTTTCCAGAGCTCACAGAACGCTTTTCCCCGTCGACTGATGCCCGGAAATGGAGGATACATTCGTCTGTTACCGTCTGAATGATTTTCTGAATAGACACTAAATTCTCGGACACCTCATTCTGCCTGATCTCCTGAACCTTTAATACTAAAATCTTCCTCACAATGTCCTTACAGGTTGGGAGCTGCTGTTTTGGCAAATCACCTGGATTACCTGGTTAAACTGCGGATGAGGTTTGCGGAATCGTCTTACACGCGGCAGAACTGAAGCCATGGTTAGGTAACGTGAAACAACCGCAAATTGCGCAGCCTACAACACAACCAGACAAAACACCCTGATACGTCGGATCGCATATGTTTGGTGCTCTATTCCAACAGTGTAAACAAATATCGCTTCTGCTAAATGCGTCAGCAGGAATCTTTACAAATAGTAGTAAATCAATTGAGGTACGATCAATTTGATATCATACATGTGTCACATAAAATGCCGATAAATCAAAAGGTGAATATTTTTTTTAAAAGTGAATACCTCCGAAAAACGATGGAAATCCCGGACACCGAGACGATTCCATGGTCCGCGACAGTGCTGCCATCTATGGACAGCAATGCAAAGTATGTCAGATCAGTCGCGGTTTTGGTCCTCCTGTGGTCAAACCATTGCATTGATTGAAGTGAAACCTGGCATTCGTAGATGTCACCGATCAGTCTCCACACAGTGTGACGTATAGTGCGACAAATATCACCTGTCGCCTTGTAGCGGATAAATAGGGGAAAAATTGCAAAACATTGACCACTTTGGTGTCACGGCGCGCCCTCGAATTTTTCGAAATTGTGTTCAAATTTGGTTCTATCTTACTCAGAACGCTTTTCCCCGTCGACTGATGCCCGGAAATGGAGGATTCGAAACAAAAGTTGCTAAACGGGTCACCCTATTGGACATGCGGTTGCAGAGATATTAGCTTCTCAAAAGCGTCGCCACGTGCCGGGTCGGGCCGGCCCGACCCGGCCCGGCTCACATTCATATTTGTTCCATATACCACGGAAGGACGAGGCGCTCGCTCGTAATAACAGGAAGAAAATTGTATGGTAAAATCATAATAACTGTCCCAGTAGAAATACTAGGCTTATGTAGAAAGGTTCAGAAATATTTCAAGTATTTTTGTTCAAATAGCCATGGGCGTCGGCGGCGGGGGGGACGGGGGGGACGCGTCCCCCCCCCCAGTTCAAAAATCAGGGGGGACGTCCCCCCCAAGAAAGCAGACTTGCTTTTTTGCTGAATTCGTTCCAAAGGATATGAAACTGAAGAAAAAGAAAAGAAAAGAAAAAGTAAATTTATTCTTAGCTCAAAATACATGTCATTTTTAACCCTATATCGTTGAGTCCTTTCTTTGTACTTAAAGATGTAGATACTTAATTACTTTGTAGAAAATACAATTATGATATGGCAGCCAAAAGTTGGTACACAAGATTGACTTCTGCTATGATTGAATGTCAAGTTCATCCATTCATTCACCATTCATTCTGAGGCCATTCATTCATTCTGAGATACAATTCAGCCAAGGCAGCGAATTGCGTGACGTCATGGGTACAACCCGTACATCCATCAATATGCTGTGTACAAACAGCAATCAGTTTTAGACTTTAGTCCCTTTGAGCCGCTGGAATTTATATACGAGTGTTATAGCCGCATGCTTCATGCTTGGTATAATGTCAATGGTTGAAGAACTCTCTACAATCCATGCTAAGTTTTTGGAAATATATCATAGAAGGGTACTAGCGCTGGGCGATAGCGAAATGTGGGGGGGGACGTTGACAGGCGGCCATTCATGATCCAGGCCCCTCACAGCGGCCGAACGCCTGTCGTCCGATACAATATACGAAACAAACCAAAATAACCAAATAAAACAAACAAACATTGCAGTTGTGCAGAGGACTGCAAAGCTTGAATTTCCATTGGCCGAATCCATGACGTAATGGGACTAAATGGAATCTTTCAGGAGGTAGCAACGGCAACGACACTTCCTAGCGTTGCGTTCATTCATGCGGAAATGTGCGAACGTTGGTTTTGCTTGAGCAATAGTGTGAAAAGATGAAGCGGCAGAGAAAGCTGGATAGTTTTTTCATCTCAAAACGGTAAGGAAATCCAGGTCTCATCACCTGCAACTCCTGTTACTAAAACAAACTGACTGTTGAAAAGGAGAATATGAAATAATGTGCTGTCTCACGGGTTGTGTGTAGCATAACTTGAACTAGGGCATTCCATGTCGTTGATTTTTCAGGGCAATACTTCAGTAACGCACCTCCCCAGTGGGCCTGTTCCAGTGGCGCCTCTAACCTCCTCCGAGTTGCCCCAACTTGCAACTGTCTGTGCATTAGGATAGGACAGTTGCAAGTTGGAGCAACTTGGAGGAGGTTAGAGGCGCCACTGGAACAGGCCCAGTTTATCGTATATTAGAAGAAGAATTAGTCAGCTGACGGTATATTTTATTGCAGAGTGAAAATGCCGCTCAGTGCTCACTAAACCCTATCACGCTCTCACTAAACCTCCATTCCTGGCGGAGCGCAAGACTTGTATTTGAGAGCGGCCGCCACCACGACGTGACCTTGCACGTCAATCACCGGCTCACGAAATTATTCGGCGGCATTTTCACTCTGCAATAAAATATACCGTCAGCTGACTAATTCTTTTTCTCATAGGTGCCTCAAGACTGCGATAAACTGGGGAGGTGCGTTACTGAAGTATTACCGAAAACCGAAAAATATACGTACGAGCCCGAGCGGCTTAACCGTAGCCCGTGAGTGTCGAAATATTCGAAATAATCGTTTTATATTGGAGTGTTTTAATTGTGATTGTAAATGCAACTAAAACTATAGGTAAGTGTTAACATGTTAAATTTGCGAACAGTTGTTCATCATTGTTTTGCCTTTGCAGTGCTGGCCCCTTATCCACATTCCAAGGGCCGTCCGCCTCAGCCTCTCCTGCTGCGGCCTCCACTTCCCAAGAGCCGTCCGCCTCAGCCTCTCCTGCTGCGGCCTCCACCTTCCGCCTCAGCCTCTCCTGCTGCGGCCTCCACTTCCCAGCATCTGAGTGTCGGTAAGCACAACTGTAAGGCGATGACCTTGTATACATCTTCGGCTTTTGAGATATTCCTGCAGTATTTGTTTTATTTTTCACACTTTGATTGCTCAGTAAGTAGTAACGCTCGGCGCTGCCTCAGTCTGTTGCTGGGACACCGGCCACCACATTGCTCGGGCCGGTCCGTACGCCTGCGCTGCCGATCATGTTGTCCTGTGATTCCGGCTTCTCTACCATTAGGCCGCAGAACGGCTCCGCTGGCATTCTTAGGGTACGTCACGAGAACAGAGCAGACTGTTTATTGATTCAACTTTTTTGGAACGATTCAATCATGATTCATTTTGGAATCTGAATGACTCAATCACCGTTCGATTCACGGATACAATTTTGAGAATTGATTCTTTCCAATTCAAAGAATCAAAACAAATATTTTAATCGATTCACGTTTGATTCAACATTTAAATATATGTGGTCAATTTATGTCAAATCAATCCAAATGGAAACATACATATATATGATCATTAGAACATTGTTACAGCAATACTATTTCAGTATAAATGAATGTAGCCACTGGGACTGCATGTATTTGCACAATTTACCAGTGTACTTGAATCGTTAAGAATCGTTAAATCCTTTGATTCAATCAGCCTTGATTTGATTCGGGTTTTGATTCAATCACGATTCATGGATCAAAATATCTGGTGGTGAATCAATTATTTTTGGATTCAAGGAATTTTGATTGAACGATTCCAATCGATTCAATCAGTGTCGAATCAATAACCAGTCTTGGAACAGAGTGGGGACTTACGTGCAGCGGCACGTTGTGTCACGTAACCAGCATATTTATAAGTCGTAAGATGTGCATAATTATCGAGCGAATGCGAGATCTTCAGTCATCTAGGGGGGGGGGGGGATCTACGTATGAGCGGATCTGGCCCGACCCATAGACTGATCGGACAATAACAGCGCGCATGTGTAGCGAGTCTGTGCGGCAGACCATGGTTGGAAATATAGGGCCTATTCCCGTGGTACATCCAATTGGCTCTAACTGCCTCTAACTTCCTCCAAGCTCCTCCGGTCGTTCCTGTGGCTGCTCCAATCTGCTCCAAGCTCGCCCGAAACCTCCTCCAAACGCATCCAACTTGCTCCCAAAATCGAGGTGGAAAAACCGGAGGAGATTGGAGGCTGATGGCGCGATGATACATTGTTAGTGTTGTGCCCTGGTGCTGATTGGGTCGACGACCCAAAGGGACCAAAAACTACCCCCCCCCCCGAGGGTCAAATCTTGGGACTCTTTCGAAGGTCCACACAGTTCATTTATATCATATAGGTGGCCCTATATGTCTATGTACCATGCACTATAGGTGGCGCTCGTTGCAGCGAGGGCACTGACGCTTTGTTAGACTGCATTCTGCAGTATGCACCTGTCTGCTGCTCCTTTGAACCATGGCTTCCAGAACGCCGCATTTCTCAGAGCAAGTGCAACATATGCATGTCCTCTTTTGACCCCAAGGCAATGCCTATAGTGCTTGCCGCTAATGAAAATAGTGACGACTGACGTGTACCTAATTTAACTTCAAAAGGCTGCCACTCATTGAACGTGCGTGATATTATGATGTGTTATGCTAGTCCTACCTGCTGCTAAGCTATGATATGGATGTATTGTTGCGTATATGTTTTATGAGTTATCGAGCAAATTCGGTTTATCCCGACCCCTACCGCAAACTATTGTTTCCATGTTCGTCCCTCATCCATTTTTCCTCTTCTGCCAGCAGCTCTCCCGCCTGATCCTGCTCCCGGTCCTTCTGGTCCCTGCGATCTGACACCATGGCGCATCGTGGATATGGACGCACCGAATCAGCCGCCTGGGAGTTCCATCCCGAAGCAAATCCTCAGCGGAAGGAAGCTGGCGTTTATGGACCACTGGTACACGCTGCATCCCTGGATTCACTTCTGCTCCGCTCGGGGCAAAGTGCTGTGCTTCCACTGTGCTCCGGCGAGTGAGCAGGGCAATGATAGCCCGGCGAGGGAGACCGCGTTCACCTGCGACGGCTTCAACAACTGGAAGAAGGCGCGGCAGAGGTTCGCGCAGCACGCACGATCTGAACATCATCTAGGTAACCTGCCACCGTCAAGCCGACAAATCACGAAGGTGATTGAAACAGCAGACGCCAAACAGCAGAAGGTCAACAGGGCTAACCTTACCAGGCTCATCACCAGCATCATGTACCTGGCTAGGCAAGGTCTGGCGACCAGGGGCCACGAGACCTACGAAGGAAACCTCGTCGAGCTGCTGAAGCTGCGAGCCAGCGACAGCGCGGAGCTGGAGGGGTGGCTGCGGAGGAGGGAACGCTACACACATCCTGACATTCAAAACGAGGTGCTACAACTCATCAGCCACGAGGTCCTCCGCGATATCATCTTGGAGATGCGCGACACCGCAGCTGATGGCTCACCGAGCGTGGTTCACTTCTCGGTCGTGGTCGACGGCACACAAGCCGTCGACCACGACCACGATATCAGCGGCGATGAGCAGCAGTCGATCTGTGTCAGGTATGTGGACAAAGACTTCAAGGTGCATGAGGAGTTCCTGGGATTTTACCGAGCCCAGTCAACGACAGGTGCCGATTTGTCTCGACTGATCGAAGATGCACTGCGGCGTCTGAACCTGCCTCTGGCTCGCCTCCGCGGCCTAACATTTGACGGAGCTGCCAACATGGCTGGAAGAGTTCGCGGGGTACAGGCCATTCTCCGTGATAAACAGCCTCTGGCCCTATTCGTCCACTGCGGTATCCACTGCGTAAACCTCGTCGCGAAAGACAGCTGTGATGTGTCGGTGCTGATCCGAAACGCTCTGTTCACCATCAACGAGGTGGGCCGCTTGTTTGGAGAATCGATGAAGTTCCGCTAGAAGTTCGCGGAACTTTGTGTGGGCGAGAGCGAATCGCCTAAAAAGCTGCGGCCTCTGTGTCCCACCCGGTGGACAGTCCGGCTGCAAGCGATGGACGCGGCTCTCGCCCGGTACGACGAGGTGCTGAGTACAGCGGAAGAGCTGGGCGCCGGCCGCACTCACATCGCGGCAAGAGCAGCCGGCCTGCACGCACAGCTGCGCAAGCAGTCCACGCTGCTGGCGCTTCACCTGGCGCGCGTGGTGCTGTCGCCGCTGGATCGCCTCAACAAGGTCCTCCAGGGCTCACGCTGCACCGTGTCCCAGCTCCTGAGCAGTGTTCAGCTCACCAAGGACCCGCTGCAAGCGGAGCGTGACGGGGCCGACAACTCCATCCAGGAGTTTCTGCGAAAGGTGGAGGCGTCCAGCTGCGACACGCCTGTCGCGCTGCCCCGTGAGAAGCGCGTCCCAGCTCGTTTCGCCGGAGCTGGAGAGCAGCACCAAGCCAGGGACCTGGCCCAGTACCTGCGTGGGGAGCTGCTGCTGGCGATCCACGCAGCCTGCATGCAACTGGCCGAACGATTCGATCAGGAGGGCATCACAGAACATGCCAAGGTTGAGAAGGCTCTGCTGTCTCGCTGCAACATCACAGAGCTCGACGAGCTGCTGAAGGACAGTCCGTGGAGGGCAGAGGTGTCGGTGGCTGACTTGGTGCCGCAGCTGCAGGTTCTTTACAAACAGAGCCAGCCGGAGAATCTTGACGCGGCAGAAGCCGTGGTGACTGCTCTCGGACAAAGCGCTCGTGCCATGTTCCCCGACGCGGTAAAGCTGATCCGACTACTGCTCACCCTTCCAGCGTCATCTGCGACGGCTGAGCGTAGCTTCAGTGCGCTTCGGCGACTGAAGACGTGGCTACGGTCTACGATGGGACAGGCGCGCCTGAACTCGGTGGCGGTCTGTCACGTTCACCGTGACCGGGTGGCTGCCGTGAGCTCCGACCGGGTGGTCGCGGCGTTCATCAGCCTCAATCCCCGCCGAGAGCGTGTGTTCGGCTCCATGTAAATAGTGATACGGGCGGAACCCGTGAAACCGTCCGAGGAAATCAGGGTTGGATATTTTCATTTTGCCATTGCTTATTCATCTTCTGCAAGCGACGCATCTCGCTTCAAGACATCTCGTGTAGCGACCTAGTTTAGACGTGCAAATATTTGTTGTCCTGTCGAACATTTTGAATGCGTGGCGTGTGCTTTAACCCGGCAGTCACTGGGGTATATTCTGTAACACGACTCACTGTGGAGGGCTTTTTTTAGCCCCCCTGGTATCTTCAGAACCAATAATCGCAGCGGAACGCACAAGGCGGCATTCGAAAGCGCTTAATGAGATAAGCCTAACGCAAACTTAAAAATGTAAAATTAAGGTCACATGTCAGGTCACGGTCAAGTCAAACGTCAAAATCGAGGTATTTAAGTTTATGGACAATACTTGCCATCCATGGCCATTGATTGCGCCTATAATTACCCAAAGTGCTGTCAAAAGTATGATACATATCCCACATGAGCTAAAGTGAGATTGTTGGAAAAGATCAAGGTCAAGGTCAGGTCACAAAAGGTCACTACACACAAAATATCTACGAAAGTCATGCAGCACATGTTTTATGGATGCTTTTACGCGTAGAATTCGATAGTGGTAGTCATTTTACCACCTGACTTCATTTACGTGAAGATAGTGTCAATTTCAGGTCAAGTTCAGGTCACTGAAGGTCAAAATTTGAAATTGATCAATCGAAATGAAAAAAACATGTTTCTATATCCGTTTTATCTAAAACAAACAGCGCTGGCATTTATTTGTCTGTATCCGGTCAATAAAAGGCAAAAAACGCAATTTCAAAATATGACGTCATGATTTACCCATACTTTATATGCAATGACAGTCAAAAAAGATGATATCATTTTTAAATTTGGTGTGGTAGTTGCCCATATGTTGTTATCTGACATATATTCCGTTTTTTTTTAATATCTTTGAAAAATTTGATTTTGTGAGCATTTTTTCAAAAAAAGTTTTTGTGAAATTTTTGGGGTCAAAAACCAAAATTTGTGAAATTTCGAGATAGCTGGTTTGTAGCCCTTGCAATTTTCTACCTTTTAGAGGTTTTGGATTGCATTTTGCTTCAAATGCAGCATTTGTACGGCTTGGCAAAGCTTAGCCGATTTTGGTGTCAAAATCGTGTTTAGTGACGTCACTAAATTCACTATATCTCGAAAAATTTCTGACGATTTTTTTTGATTTTTTTATTAAAAGGTGTAAAAATGATGCCCGGAAAGGTACTGCAATTTTACCATCGATATCTGGATTAGTTATTGAGATATTCCTGATATTCCTAAGGGGGGGCTAACCCCCCCCAGTGACTCGCGGGTTAACAGTTGACGAAGACAAAAACTAACTTAAGGAAGCTAGTGGTTCGATATCGTATTTTTAGTACATTGTTTCTGAAAATATAAATCCTATCGTGTTCATAATTGATCTTTTGAACATAAAAAGGTCATTGAGGATACAGATTCGATGATCTTTTATGCTGAATTCATTCCTATATTATCATTATCGTTCTTCTTGTTGCGTTTGATTTATATCCTGCCATGAAATCAGATAATCGGATTAGATTATGCCGATAATAGTTACCAAGATAAAAATGTACAATTGATGCGGTCATTGACATCCATGCGACATGCGTTCCCACTAGCGGATCCAGAGGGGGGGGGGGGCAAAGCAGCCATGGCTCCCAAAAAACGCCTAAAATCGGAGCAAAATTGACACATTTCCTAATATAGAAGAAAATCTAAGCAACTTTTACTAAGCAAAGTTTGTTTTAAATCAGCTATCAGTGTTAGCTATGCAAACTATGCAGCTATGCAAGCGAAATCCGATGAGTTTTCAGCATTGTGTGACACTTTTTGGAATTTGCCCCCCAAACCACCGTTCTGAATCCGCCAATGTGCGTCCCCCCCCAGTGAAAAATCCGTGGCGACGCCCATGCAAATAGCTTTCAAATGGTAACAAGCGATTACCAAAAAGCGGATTATAAATATTTGTCAAATGCATTTAAAGAGCGACGAGCACCAGTAAATCCAAGACTATATAACGAGGTAGACCATTCTGGCCAAAAACAGGGTCTCAAGGCCTCTGATTGGTCGATGGTCGTGACGTCAACGGTACATGACTTTTGCTAGCTGGCATGATCAGCGTGCAAAATCCCATTGGGACCCCCCCCCCTCTAATTCAAAAACTAAAAAGTCTAGCAAGACGTAGAAAAGTGTTCGAAAGCTTTGCCAATTCGGCATGTCCATCTCTTCTTACCCGGCCAGGGGCCCTTGGGGTCTGGGCAGGGGCCCCTCCGATTTACACGGAGGCCCTCCAGACTTCTAAGGGGCCCTTCCGACCTGGCAAGGGACTGCGCTGGCTGCTTTGTCGCCTTTCGACATGCTCTGAGGGCCCTCTGACCTGCCCTGGGGCACCTCCGTGCTGACTAAGGGCCCATTCGGCATGTTCAGGGCCCTTCTGATCCATCCAGGGGCCCTTTCGGTCTGGTCAGGGGCCCTCCAGCCTGATAGGGGCCCTTACGACCTGACAAGGGACTGCGCTGGCTGCTTTGTCGCCCTTCCGACATGCTCAGGGCACCTCCGACCTTCCCAGAGGCCCCTCTGTACTGTCCATTCGACGTGTTCAGGGGGCCTTCTGACCCGCTCAGCGGCCCTTTTGGTCTGGCCAGGGGCCCCTCTGAAATGCACATGGCTCTTTTGAACGTCCAAGGGCTCTCTGGTATTGCAGAGAGGGCCCTGGTGACCCTAAATGGCCTCTGAGGTGCTCTAAACTCTCTAAAGACCACGCTTCGCGTGGTAAAGAGCCCGTGATAACGCGCTTCGCGCGGTCTCGTCGACCCTTTTCGGCACCCCCCCCCCTCCCTTGGCTATGTGCCTGGTCAGTAGACACCAACTTTCCCTCAAACATTTGTGATTGCGATAATGGGTGCAGAACGAAACAATTTGTGGAGAACATTGAACAATGCATGTTTGAGGTGTATTTCACACATTTAACCCGCGCGGCGCTGGGTGGGGGGGGGGGGTAAATTTTACCCCCCCACCCCCACCCCTCCCGGGTTTTCTCAATAACTTGAAAACTATGATAGATATCGAAGTGAAACTTTGAATACCTGATGCTGCATTAATTCTACGGCTTCTGACACAATTGTATTGCAATTGGTCAAGTCGTGTGGAAGATAATGACGTTTTAGTAACGTCATGTCATGCCATTTTTGGTGGAAAAACGTTGAATGTTTGTAAAATCATTAAAAAAAATCGACTTAATGCAAATCGCAAATAAACAACGTAAGAACGGAAATAACATTCTCTTCCACATGACTTTCTCGGATTTGCAAAATTGTTGATTTTTTACCCCAAAAAAAATCAAAAAAAAATCTCTTTTTTTTGGAACAATTTCCACAAAAGTATTTTGTTTTTAAGGATATTTTAAAAACCGGAAGGTGTATTAGAGCACCAAGTATGAACGATATCCAAACCAAATTTCAAAGCAATATCTTCATTTTTGACTGACTTATGGCTCCCTAAGTATAAGTAACTCATGACGTCATTTTGTGAAAATACGTTTTTTGGCTTTTAGTGACCAGATATAGACAAATAAATGTCACCGCTGTATTTCTGAGACAAAGCTGGTCTAAACACATGCCTTTTATATTTCGATTAATAAATTTTAACTTTTTACCTTTTTGTGACCTGACCTTGACCTGAGGGCCAATATATGGGGTCAAGTTGTGAAAATGGTCGCAACTATCGAATTATACGTGTACAATAACCGATACAACATGTGTCGTATGGCTTTCATAGAACTGTGACCTTTTGTGACCTGACCTTGACCTTGACCTTGGCTTACAATTTCATTTTCGATTATACGGGAGATGCATGATACCTTTGAGAGCACCTTGTGCGATAATGGTCGCTATATAAGGCTTTGGATGGAAGGTATGGCCCAAAAACTAAAATACCTTAAGTTTGACCCTTTGACCTGATCTGACCTGACACGTGACCTTATTTTAAGAATTTCAGGTATGCAATATATTCGCCTCCATGATATCTTTCGATCGCCGCCTTGTGCGGCTCGCTGTGTGCATTAGTTCGGAAGATACGAGGGGGTGGGTAAAATTTATCCCCCAGCGCCGCGCGTTCGGCTGGAGATCCCAGCGCCGCGCGGGTTAACTTACAGCAAAATTTGCTCTTGAAGTCCCATCCACGTTCTGCAGCCAGGTGGCCTTGAAGTTGCTTGCTGATTCACTTATTTGGGAATCTGGCAAAGCAAGAGCCTGCAGTCAACACTTGCACTGCACATATTTACTGGAGAAGGTAGGTAATAGGTACACTTAGTAGGGAGGTACCCCAACCAGAACCTATCACACGGTAGATAAACCTTTTTGAAGAACATTCAGAGAACTTCAGCACCGCGATGAACAACTCACAAACACATTCCGTACGCCGCACACCACGGTACATATCACCAAGGCCCTACAAGAAGGTGGAGTCGTCTGTCGATTTGACCGAATCCGACTCAGGGGTGGTGACGTCATCTGGACGCAGAATCCCTTGCCCCTATACAAATCAATAATAACTCGCAATTGTTGGAAGACTATTTAGATAATCTTACCCAGACAATTTACATTAAAGGGATATTGCCACATCCGGAGGATTTCTAAAAAGCAACTTAAATGAATGGTGGGGATCAACAACCATGTATGCTCAAGCTCAAACTTGCTCCTGCAGCACCTAAAACAGTGTATCGGCAAAGCATTTTTTATTTGTTTCTGACTCCAAAACGATGGTCTCAGCTGTGCTCAGTACTAGATTCATGATGGCCGCTCTCATCCAGTTTGGCTGTGGTATTGGCGCCCGCCCAAAGCCGAAGCGTACGAATTTGCCGAGACTTGACCTTGAAAAGTATATCTGCGTTATAAGGTATAGGTCACATAACTCCTACGGTCCCAAAGTCGAGCCATAGCAATTATTGCTGTTTTATTATGAAAGAGGCTGAGGTTGTTGAACATATAATTAACTGCATACACTTTTTAATTTTAAAGTGCACTGACGGAATGGTAATGTTGAGTTTGCAACATTCAAAAGAATATAACAGTCCGCAAAGAAGTGATTCTAAATAGTGATGTGGCGACTCCAATTTTACGAATGCTTGGCAAGCATGAGTGGTGCAAATGTATTTTTTTATCTAATGGGGGAGTTTCGGGAACCAAATTTTGCAGGTGAAATCGGACACGCTTAATCGACCGATACACACCAAAAACTCCATATTGGCCTGCGAGGTGGCAATGTCCCTTTAAACATGCCCTGAAAGAAAGACCGATTCAAGGTCTCTAACTTATCTTAATAACATTTTGCTCCTAAGACTCCTATTTTGACAGCGAAGGGGCTCATCTAGGGGCTCTCTTATCTTACTCCTTCTATCTTACTCCTTCTCGAATGTTAAAAGGCCATATACAAACCGCGTCACAAATGTCGATGCGCCAAAATAGTGTGCACAGATGACGTCACGCCTCCTATCGCCCCGCTGGACGGTCTCTGTTCTGTACTCTGCAAAAGATGCATACGCCATCGGGCCATCGGCGCCAACCGGCGCCACTGGCTCCGTTGTAATTGAAATGCGCGTGGCGTTCACGTGCCGTTTCCCAGCCGGCGGGCTGCGCACAGTGCTCATTATCGTTGATATTGTGCATGTTTTGTTCCGTGAACAAATGAACTCGTACTGCTTGCTTATATATTAGAGCTGCAGGATTATTTTAGAGCTGCAAGATTAATTATATCTAGGGGTGAGTACCAATCAGCCAGATTCAGCCACCGATGGCTATATATTTGTCACTTATTACAATGGCAGAACGGTAACTTTTCTCAGCCCTGCTCGTAGGCAATGATATGGAACTGGTCAACGAGCGTGAACTTCTGTGTGCCCTTCACAGTGAGTGCCTGGGTGAACCGTTTTTTCTTCAGCGATTAAGTTGTTTTTGAACCGTACTATTCGGTAACAAATAGGAAATGAATAGCATTCAGCACTCAGAATCTGGTCATAGTCAGGTCGTCTCAAACTCTCCAAAGTCGTTGCTCTTTTCACTGTGCCACCGACTCTGTCAGATGCGTAATTGTCGTGAGATGTTCCGAAAAGGTGCCACTCAAGTCAACATAGAAATCTTGTCGATGACAGCAAATGTTCACGAAATTAGCACGATCATTGTACTGGGTGGCGCAGCCGTCCGTAACGTACGTCCTTTTTAAGGCCTGGGTCACGTAACTTCAAAATAGGGATTACATATTAAACGCATGTACCTACCATTTTGGGATATAATAACTACTTCAGTGCCAAAACGTTGTTTGAAAGACTCAACTAAACATCCTCAGTAACTCTGGTGATAAACACGTGCGTCAAACTAGCAGCAGATCGATATTGCCCAATATCTGGCAGTAATGCTGGCATTACTGCCAGATATACTGCCAGATATTGGGCAATCTACAATTGTGAAGTCCGTCGCCTCAGAATCGCCTGAAACTTGGCAGGTAAGTCCTCCTTGCCACGCTGAACACGAAAAACGTAAAATTAGTCTGAAACAATGGCTGCTTTCAGAGTTATACCGTTTTAGATATCTACAGTTTTGAGGCCCGTCGCCTTAGAATCGCCTGAAACTTAGCAGGTAGATCCTCCTTGCCACGCTGAACACGACAAATGTAAAATTACCATGGAACAATGGCTACTTTCAGAGTTATACCGTTTTAGAGATCTACAGTTTTGAGGCCCGTCGCCTTAGAATCTCCTGAAACTTGGCAGTTAAGTCCTCCTTGCCACGCTGAACACGAAAAACGTAAAATTAGTCTGAAACAATGGCTGCTTTCAGAGTTATACCGTTTTAGATATCTACAGTTTTGAGGCCCGTCGCCTTAGAATCGCCTGAAACTTAGCAGGTAGATCCTCCTTGCCACGCTGAACACGACAAATGTAAAATTGCCATGGAACAATGGCTACTTTCAGAGTTATACCGTTTTAGAGATCTACAGTTTGAGGCCCGTCGCCTTAGAATCGCCTGAAACTTAGCAGGTAGATCCTCCTTGCCACGCTGAACACGAAAAACGTAAATTTAGTCTGGAACAATGGCTACTTTCAGAGTTATACCGTTTTAGAGATCTACAGTTATGAGGCCCGTCGCCTCAGAATCGCCTGAAACTTGGCAGGTAAGTCCTGCTTGCCACACTGAACACGAAAAACGTAAAATTAGTCTGGAACAATAGTTACTTTCAGAGTTATACCGTTTTAGAGATCTACAGTTTTGAGGTCCGTCGCCTCAGAATCGCCTGCAACTTGGCAGGTAAGTTCTCCTTGCCACGCTGAACACGAAAAACGTAAAATTAGTCTGGAACAATGGCTACTTTCAGAATTATACCGTTTTAGATATCTACAGTTTTGAGGCCCGTCGCCTTAGAATCGCCTGAAACTTGGCAGGTAAGTCCTTGCCACACTGAACACGAAAAACGTAAAATTAGTCTGGAACAATGGCTACTTTCAGAGTTATACCGGTTTAGAGATCTACAGTTTTGAGGCCCGTCGCCTTAGAATCGCCTGAAACTTGGCAGATAAGTCCTCCTTGCCACGCTGAACACGAAAAACGTAAAATTAGTCTGGAACAATGGCTGCTTTCAGAATTATACCGTTTTAGATATCTACAGTTTTGAGGCCCGTCGCCTTAGAATCGCCTGAAACTTGGCAGGTAAGTCCTTGCCACACTGAACACGAAAAACGTAAAATTAGTCTGGAACAATGGCTACTTTCAGAGTTATACCGTTTTAGAGATCTACAGTTATGAGGCCCGTCGCCTCAGAATCGCCTGAAACTTGACAGGTAGGTCCTCCTTGCCACACTGAACACGAAAAACGTAAAATTAGCCTGGAACAATGGCTACTTTCAGAGTTATACCGTTTACCAGATGTACAGTTTTGAGGCCCGTCGCCTCATAATCGCCTGCAACTTGGCAGGTAAGTCCTCCTTGCCACCCTGAACACGAAAAACGTAAAATTAGTCTGGAACAATGGCTACTTTCAGAGTTATACCGTTTTAGAAATCTACAGTTTTGAGGTCCGTCAACTCAGAATCGCCTGCAACTTGGCAGGTAAGTCCTCCGTGCCACGCTGAACACGAAAAACGTAAAATTAGTCTGGAACACGGGCTACTTTTAAAGTAATTCTGTTTTCAGTTTTGAATGCCTGTCAGTTGAATATCCTGGCTAACTTGACGCGGAAAGCTTACAATTCCTGCGCTGTCGTTTCAAAATAATGGAAACAGACAACTGGTTGGACACTTGATTCTGTGCCGGGGACCGGGGTTCAATCCCTCGGTGGGCCTCTGAAAAAGTCTGTCCGGCTCCCCATACCCTTCGGAACAGGGTGAGAGTCCCAATTAGCACCTTGGTCCCAAGAGGATACGGTGCTTGGTCCACAAACCAATTGGACGCTTGAGCCAAGAAGCTACGCGCCCTAACCTAACAACGGTTGCAAACCACCCTGCTTAGTACCCCGCGAATCTTAAAGGAAATAGTTCACCTTGGAAATTTTTACCCAACACGATTTGATTATATTTTTTAATACAATTTCTTTTCATATTGTCAAAAATGTCCTTATATCGCGCCGATTCAGGAAAGAAGGCCGTAAATTTGTATTGTTTATCAAAACTATATGCATACTCTCTAAGTCAGAGCCCTGACGTCACGCGAATGTAAAAAATGGTTCAGCCAATCAAATACAAAAGTAGTCGCGTAAAGATATACTCGCATTGGAGATGTGCCAACCGGCGGTCGGCGATTCGCTTGCTAGCACCAGCTGCAAGCTGATTGGCTGATGGTATAGCCTCTGTCCGGGCTAGAACTAGTACATCATTCTTTCGCCAGCACCGCATTCCTTCGCCAACAACTCAAATATATTCGGCTGGAGAGTCTTTTCAGTCAAGAAAACTTGCAGATAGGAGTTTCCCAACACGGGCTACAAAACTGCTATCTCAGTTTAAAACTAATGTTGAAGGTGAACTATTTCCTTTAACCTAAACTGCCAAACCATACATCGGACCAAGCTGATAGAAGATCATTGAAGTCGAGCGTCCTGGACCCAAGAGGCTAACGCCCTAGTCCACCAACAACATAACCCAACAACAACAACAACGTTACGCACCCTAACCCAACAACAACTGCAACATACCTACAAACAACAACAGTGCGGCTCTTAAACTGGTACCTCCTGTCCTGCCCCCTGGTGGTATGACCTGGTACCTCCTGTCCTGCCCCTGGTGGTCTGACCTGGTACCTTCCTATTCTGCCCCCTGGTGGTCTGACCTGGTACCCTCCTGGCCTGCCCCTGGTGGTCACCTGGTACCCTCCTGTCCTGCCCCCTGATGGTCTTATCTGGTACGCTCCTGTCCTGCCCCCTGGTGGTCTTATCTGGTACCCTCATGTCCTGCCCCCTGGTGGTCTTACCTGGTACCCTCCTGTCCCCTGGTGGTCTTATCTGGTACCCTCCTGTCCCCTGGTGGTCTTATCTGGTACCCTCCTGCCCCTGGTGGTCTTATCTGGTATCCTCCTGCCCCCTGGTGGTCTTATCTGGTATCCTACTGTCCCCTGGTGGTCTTATCTGGTACCCTCCTCTCCTGTCCCCTGGTGGTCTTATCTGGTACCTCCTGTCCCCTGGTGGTCTTATCTGGTACCCTCCTGTCCTGTCCCCTGGTGGTCTTATCTGGTACCCTTCTGTCCTGTCCCCTGGTGGTCTTATCTGGTACCCTCCTGTCCCCTGGTGGTCTTATCTGGTACCCTCCTGTCCCCTGGTGGTCTTATCTGGTATCCTCCTGTCCCCTGGTGGTCTTATCTGGTATCCTCCTGTCCCCTGGTGGTCTTATCTGGTATCCTCCTGTCCCCTGGTGGTCTTATCTGGTATCCTCATGTCCCCTGGTGGTCTTATCTGGTACCCTCCTGTCCCCTGGTGGTCTTATCTGGTACCCTCCTGTCCTGTCCCCTGGTGATCTTATCTGGTACCCTCCTGTCCCCTGGTGGTCTTATCTGGTACCCCCCTGTCCTGTCCCCTGGTGGTCTTATCTGGTACCCTCCAGTCCTGCCCCTGGTTGTACAGTCTTATCTGGTAGCCTGCCCCCTGGTGATTGAACTTCTGGTACCTGACGGTCTTCTGTTCCCTGGTGGCATCGAGGACGCATCTTTCCGTTTCGAGACGCTGGCAGTATTTTGACGTACCGCGTCCACGCGTCACCCATAGTTCAACACTGTCGGAGACTCGCTGCAGGGGAAATGGGCAGCTGTTCTCGATCATTTATACCACGGTTGTGAGGTATTTTACGACATCCCGCTTGAACGTATTGACATGTCTATATACGCCTGCTGTATCGTGTCGTGTGCTGAAACGTGCAGTCAAGGGCGGATCCAGGGGGGGGGGGGGGGGGGGGCGAACGGGGCCATGGCCCCCCCCAAGCCTGTTTAAGGGGGGGGGGGCAAACTATGTTTTGCCCCCCCCCCAGACGTGAAATTTAATGCATGCTATATTTGCGTTTTTAAAACGGTACTGGGCATCCCAAAATTGCAGCAGTCAAAATCAAGCTAGCCACAGTCAAAAACTGAACAATTTCGTAATTGCATATACCAATTTGGAAAATTAATTCCATTAAGTGTCTTGCAGAGGCTCTCCTTGGCGGTAATTGCTGGCCCAGGGCGAACTCTCTTCATAAAATATTATCTTTAAAGCGGGCTACATGTTTAGCTTGTCTGCCGAGTTCCGAAAAAGGCGACGCGAACGCAAAGACGCGGACTTCGGCAACCGGAAGCTGTTCCAACGGTGCCCAACTTGTTGGCCCGAAGAGCTAATAGTGGGGACCAGGCCAGGACTATCCCCGAAAGGGTCCCTGGGCCGGTCGGAAGGCCCCTTGAACATGCCGGATGAGTTCCTAGCCAGACTGGAGGGGCCCCTGGGCAGGTCGGAGGGGCCCCTGAGCAGGGGCGGCGGATTGCGGCGGCAGGGTACCCAAAATTCCCCCAGTCGAAAATCCTGGGGGGCAAAGGGTAGTTTTGCCCCCCCCCCCCAGATTTTAGCCTGCTCAATCTGGGGGCAACATGACCCTTCCCCTCCACAGGATTTTCATTGGGGGGGGGGGGGCTTTTGGGTACCCTGCGCCCCGCAATCCGCCGCCCCTGCCACTGAGCATGTCGGCAGGGCGACAAAGCAGCCAGTGCAGTCCCTGGTCAGGTCGGAAGCAGGGGCGGATCCAGGGGGAGGGCACAGGGGGCACGTGCCCCTCCCGAAACATCTGAGGAGGGCCCTTTTCGGTGCGCGTAGCGCGCCGAAAAGGGCCGACGATACCGCGCGAAGCGCGGTATCATGGGCTCTCTAAGAGACCACGCAAAGTGGTCTTTAGAGAGTGTAGAGCACTTCAGAGGTCCTAAGAGCCAACAGGGCCCTCTCTGAAAGACCAGAGGGCCCCATGGAAGTTCAAAGGGCCCCTGTCCAGGTCAGAGGGATCCTGGCTAGACCGAAAGGGCCCCTGGGCGAGTCAGAAGAGCCCTGCACATGCAGAATGGCCCCTAGACAGCATAGAGGGCCCCTGGGCAGGCCGGAGGGCCCCTGGGCATGTCGGCAGGGCGACAAAGCAGCCAGCGCAGTCCCTTTCAGGTCGAAAGGGTCCCTAAGCAGGCTGGAGTGTCCCTGGACAGACCAGAGGGCCCCTGGGAAGTTCAAAGGTCCCATGTGCAGGTCAGAGGGTCTGCTGGGCCCTTTCAATGCTCGGGAATAGGGCCCTTTCAACGCTCGGGAGGAGAGCCCTTTCAGTGGGTTTGAAAAACACCCAAAACTCACACTCTCACACTATAGAACATTGTTTGGACGCCTTGATTATTTAGTTGCTAGGATTTGTTTTTCTCGTCAGATGTGACTCTGACTCGTAAGAAGATGAATCGACTCAACTTTGACTTGAGCAGCATCCAGGCGACTCAACTTTGACTCAAGCGACATCCATGTGACTCAACTCTGACTCAAGTTGCGTCCCTATTTTTCTTAAGCGACTCGACTCTGATTCAAGTTGAGTTGAGTCAGTTTTGAGTCAAATTTGACTCACCGACTCGGAGTCAAGCACAACCCTGGGCACTACATTAGTCAGAGATAGCCCTTGACGGACCTGAAAAGGGCCTGCGCCTGTTTGAGAGGATCCTTTCCAGCCCTCAGATGGTCCTAAGCCGGTCTGAGAGGGCCTTTACTAGGCGACAGAGGACCCTATACCGGACACCAGGCGAGACATTTGGGCCCGCCTGAGCCAGAGGCCTGGTCTGAGCCCTTTCAGGCCTGGCAATGGCTCTCTCAAACGGACGGAGGGCCATTCAAGTCTGGCAATGGCTCTCTCAGGCTTAGACAGGGCCCTCTCAGGCCCATCGATAGTACACTCAAAGAGACTGAGGGACTTCTCTTACCGACCTTAGGGCCCTCTCACACCGGCACAGGACCCTCTCAGCACGACCGAGGGCCCTTTCAAACCTACCAGTGGTCCTCCAGACCAGCATAGGGCGCTCTCAAGTCTTGCAAGGGCCCTACAAGACTGACAGGGTGAGGGGCGTCACCGACGGGGGGTCGGGAAGGAGAGGGTCCGGACATCAACTCTCAGAAGGTGGGGGGTCGACCGCCCCCCCCCCCCCGAACGCACACACTTTTTTCGGGGAAAGTTAACAATTCATCGTAAAAATTGCCTTTGCAACAGTCAAAATCCCGCTATTATTCCAAAGTTTAAAAACGGGAAAATTTCGCGACGCTTCGCGGCATGACACAAGTTTCGCAATTGCTTATACAAATTTGGAAAATGGGAAAATTAATTCCATTAAATGTCTGGCAGAGGCTCTTGGCGGTAATTGTTGACCCCAGGTCCCACTCTCTTCATAAAATATTAACTTGTAACCCTATTTGTAACAGGCTCCTGGCTACTCCTATTTGTAACAGGGGGGGGGGGGGGGGAGCGGATTTCGCCCCCAGGAGATATCGAGATCTACCCATCCGATTTTCACAAATCAAACGGCGTTTGGTTCCCCTCATCACGATCTACATTTCTTAAAAAATAGACATTTTTGATAGGGGGCAACAGGGGGGCAAAAACTACAAATTTTAGTGTTATATATCATCCAACACAACTGTCATGTTTATCAACCGATTGTAACACAACCAATGGGAATCGATAGATTGAATTGGAGATTTATGATTTATATATGGCGATCACTTTTGAAAATTCAAAAATCATAGGCGTGTTCAGGTCACTCAATATGGGGGTGAAGTAAATGCGGAATAAAACTATTTTTGTATGTTTTTTTTAATAAATGAAATGGTATGTTATTGTGCCATTAGAAAACACAGTTATAAATCATATTTTTCGCCATAGGCGGTACCAGGTTAGTGAAAAAGAGAGGTCAAATAGGAAAAATATTAACCGCAGGCATGTTGCTACCCAGCACTATAAATATGTTACTGATCGTAGATAGTTCCATTTTGCATGTTGTACTTCATCATGGCGCATCCAGAATCCAACTGGAGAGGCGCAAGACCTTTTGATAAGTATATTATCCGCTATTATGATACTAACTAGTCAACAGTGACTATTTCACTTACAACTTCAATTAACATTGCTTACCCCCCTTTTTACCCTACCTGGACTCGCCTATTATCTCATAATCGTTCGTAGGGTACCCTGTGGCGCGTTTCATCCGAAAACTGCAGTATGTTATGCCATTGTAGGCCCATGCATCTTAGTTTCCTTGCAATAATATGACCACCTTTCTTCCATTCCTGAGCGCGCCTCTGCAACAAAAATGATTGTATTCCCTCTCCTGGCCTCATATGTGCATATATCATTATAAGTTAACCGTCTATTGCGCCGTAATCGCTGGCATATCGTCATCACCATGCCAGTCACCCCCATTTTCATGTGCCTGAACACGCCCCTGCAACTCTATATGTAATAAATTATTAAAATAATGGAAGGAGAAGCTATCTTTTACATCTTGATAGCTATAAATGCTCCTTACATCGCTCTATTTACTTCCCGCAGAGCATTGAATACTTCCTGGACCCCCCCCCCCCTTTCAAGCCCCTGAAACCGCCTCTGCCATGCAATTTTTATGATATTTCATTAACATCAACTAATTTGCACTTGTTGCAATCACCGTAAACCGATGTAACTCCTTCACACTTGAGGTAGTTAGGAAGAAACCGTGAAGATCGCATTTCCGTATTATCGCCAAATATCGCCGCCGAACCCTCCCAAAACCGTGCCCTGGAACCGCCTCTGTTCAGATTAAGAACTCTAAATTTTGACTCCAAATGCGGAATTCAATTCTAGGAAAATTCCAAAAATGTCATGGGCCTGCTCCCAGCCGTTCTGGAGATATCTGCGAAAAACATGAGGGGGGGGGGCGGAATCCCCCCCCCCCCCCCCCTGTTACAAATAGGGTTAAGCGGGATACATGTTTAGCTAGTCTGCCGAGTTCCGAAAAGGGGATGCGAACGCAGAGACACGGGCATCGGCACCCGCGGAAGCTGCTCCAGCGGTGCCCAACTTGCTGGACCTGGAAGAGCTAATAGTGGGGGCCAAGCCAGGACCATCTTCCCAAGCCATCTCCCCTCAGGCTCCTACAGATCCACAGGGACCATTTATGCGCGGAAAAGTCGTTTTGCTTCTTGCTGCTTCGAAACCATTTGCACTGTTGCCAGTTGTTTGTTACAGTTCGCTGCATATGCATTTACAGTTATTATTATCATATATACTATTGAGCGCTGACTGCCACCGGTCATCGTGATTTACTATCCGAGGCTAGCTAATGTATATGAAAAAACACCTTCATTTCAATATTTTGCATCATACCGAGATATGCAACCAGGAAAAGGGGTTACTTGAGGCTTGGCTCCACTCACGGTCTGGTTCGAATATTACAATTTCATTTTCCACGACCTAAAATTCAATTTTTCACGCCGCTTCGCGGCGTCACATCGGTGGCCAGGTGCTCCGCCACTGGGGGGACGGGGGGACATGTCCCCCCAAACATTTTCTGATTTTAACATTACGCCTATAGACGTTGCATGGCAAGAATCGACTTCAGAATGCCTCCGCCCCCCCGCCCCCCCAACTTTCGGAAGGTGGCGGCGCCCTTGTCGGTGGCCATCATCATAACGAAGCCATAGTCATCGTCTTCGGTTCGTCGTAACGCTTAATTGAATTAATACAATGTTAGCTTCTTATCCTCTACAAGGTCCATCGCCTGTAATTCTGGGTTTTATCAGGCCAACCTGTAAGAATTTGTCTGCGCTTGGCTGCGCTAAATAACAAGTACCTACTGTAACATGAAAATCCACTGACATTACAAATGTTGCAAAGGTTTAAATACACGCAGAACAAATGTGGTTGCATTTTTTTCTTCTCATTTCAGCCGACCCCCCACTTAAAAATTGTCGGCGACGCCCCTGCATAGGGCACTCTCAGGCCTGACGATGGCCCTCTTAGGCTTGTCAAGGGCTTTCTCCTACCTGAAAATACACTCAGACCGACTGGAGGCCCTTTCAGACTCGCAAAAACGCCCAGGGCCCTTTTCAGCTCGAGGGCCCCTTGAAGTATGATGTGCCCCTCCCGAAAAGTTTCCCTGGATCCGCCCCTGGTCGGAAGGACCTCTGAACAGGCCGAATGGGCTCCTTGATACACTAGAGGGGCTTCTTGGAAGGTCAGAGGAGTCTCTGGTGAGACCGAAAGGGTCAAAGCACGTAGAGATCGGAGATGAAGATTAAATACAAAGAGGACTTACTCTACAATAAAAGTATTAAAAGCGGAGCTTTCGGGTATATTGTAACACCCTTCGTCAGGGTGCTACAATATACCCGAAAGATCAGATTGTATTTTTTCCTGTAGAGTAAAGCCCTCTTTGTATTATATATATCACCCACTCCACATCATGTCTGTTCGCTTCGCGGATCACAGATGAGTCCCTGAACAGGTCGGAAGGGCGTAGAAAAGGTCAGAGGGCCCCTAGACGATCTGAAGGGACCTTGGGCCTTGCAACAGTAAGAATACAGTTGCACAGGGATTAACACTCAAAATTTTCGCGCCGCTCCGCGGCGCAATTTAACTACAAATTCAATTATATGCGGGTTAGGAAACAAATCGGTCAGTTTTTCGGCGCATTTATGTGTTATGTTGCTAATTTCCTATATTTTTGGGCAAATAGTTCACTTTAGCACTTTTTCCCCGCACTTTTAAACGCACAATATAGCAATTTTAGAGGTCCGCACCATACGCAATGCGACGCATTGATGAGAAAGCAACCCAGGGCATAAAACTCAAAATTTTAGCGCCGCTCCGCGGCGCAATTTGTTTAAGAGTTCCAGGTCTTGAGCTTAAAAAAATATTCCAAGTTGGTATAGCTGATTCCGAAGTCGTGTCGCTGGTTCCAAAGTTGATGTGGCAGTTTGCTAACTCCAGCTCCTAAACGTTGGTATGGCCCATGCCATACCTGCCATCACTGGCGGATCCAGGGGGGCCAATCCGGCCATGCCCCCCCCCCCAAAGCCTGGAAGGGGGGGACAACATGTCTTTTGCCCCCCCCCCAAAACAAAATAAAAAATATATATAAATAACTGTAATATGAGCCTCAACGCATATACAAAAAAACAATAAAATTCCGTGTTCTGTGAAATTTTAAGAAAAAAAAATGAACACGTTCATAAATAATGACTTCGTCGTCGACGAAGGAATAACTAGACCCACGACCAAGGGCGGATCCAGGGGGGCCGAACGGGACCATGCCCCCCCCCCCGCCCGCCCAAGCCTGTTTAAGGGGGGCCAAACTATGTTTTGCCCCCCCCCCCCCCAGACGTGAAATTTAATGCATGCTATATTTGCGTTTTTAGAACGGTACTGGGCATCCCAAAATTGCAGCAGTCAAAATCAAGCTAGCCTCAGTCAAAAACTGAAAAATTTCGCGCCGCTTCGCGGCATGACACAAGTTTCGCAATTGCATATACAAATTTGGAAAATTAATTACATTAAGTGTCTTGCAGAGGCTCTCCTTGGCGGTAATTGCTGGCCCCAGGGCCAACTCTCTTCATAAAATATTATCTTTAAAGCGGGCTACATGTTTAGCTTGTCTGCCGAGTTCCGAAAAAGGCGACGCGAACGCAAAGACGCGGACTTCGGCAACCGGAAGCTGTTCCAGCGGTGCCCAACTTGTTGGCCCGAAGAGCTAATAGTGGGGACCAGGCCAGGACTATCTCCCCAAGCCATCTCCCCCAAGCTCCTCCAGATCCACAGGGACCATTTATGCGCGGAAATGTCGGTCTGCCTCTTGCTACTTTCAAACCATTTGCACCGTTACCAGTTGTTTGTTACAGTTCGGTACATAGGTATGTATACAGACTACAGTTATTATTAGCATATGTACTATTGAGCGCAGACTGCCACCGGCCATCGTGATTTACTATCCGAGGCTAATGTATATGAAAAACTACCTTCATTTCAACATTTTGCATCATACCGAGATGTGCAACCAGGAAAAGGGGTTACCTGAGGCTTGGCTCCACTCACGGTCTGGTTCCAATATTAAAAATGCGTTTTCCACGACCTAAAATTAAAATGTTCACGCCGCTTCGCGGCGTCACATCAGTGGCCATCGTCATAACGAAGCCATCGTCATCGTCTTCGTTTCGTCGTAACGCTGAATTGAATGAATAACATTTTTAGCTTATTATCCTCTACAAGGCTAAGAAGCTAAAAATGCCTATGTTTCTGGGTTTTATCAGGCAAACCCGAGAAGAAAAAAAAATCGCGCCGCTTCGCGGCGCTAAATAACAAGTACCTACTATAACATGCAAATCCACATTAGAAATGTTGCAAAGGCTTAAATACACGCATAACAAATTGGGGTACATTTTTTTTTGTCGTCATTTCAGCCGACCCCCCCACTCAAAAATTATCGGCGACGCCCCTGGGTACAGCTGACAATTGACATAGTTTTTATCAGTGTAAGGCAATGTCGGAACAATACAAACTGCAAGCTGACATCTTTCCTTTTTCGATATCCCAAAAGGTCGAAAACCTAAAAAAAATGGGGGAAAAAATAGAAATCGTGTGGTTGCAAAATAAAGTGGCCCAAATCCGGGAAGAAATTCGAAATTGGGGGTAGGTAAGGTCCGCTAAAAAAAACGGTTTGCCCCCCCCCCCCAAAAAAAAAAAACGGCCGGCTGGATCCGCCCTTGCCTGCCATACTGCATTTTCCAGCCGTGTAACGTGCCTTGTCATGCGTTTTTTTTTGGGGGGGGGGGCCTTTCAATGCTTGGGAAGGGGCCCTTTCAACGCTCGGGAAGGGGCCCTTTCGAGGCGCCGCCCCTCCCTGGACGAAATCCTGGCTACGTGCCTGTCCTCGTTACACTATTACACATTTGCTGCTTACCTGCCCAGTGCACGACGCAAAACGCCAGAAAATAATAGAATACACGCAACGGAATCGAATTACTTTAAACTTACAGACGCTGTTGGGTGATAGTTACCCAGAATTGATTGATCTCCTATTTGATTTCCTTTACCAAACACGATTATTTAAACAAATATAACAGGGTTTTTTTGCCTGGCGCAATTTTGGCTTTCTGCGCAGGTTTTTCCCCATTGCGATAGACGCTGTTTTTTTATTAGTTAGGATTTTTCTCCCAGCAAATACACCCCACAACCAGGTCTCGCCGGGGGCCGGAGCCAGGGGACTGGCAACAGCCTGCCGTTGCAGCAATGATGGCGCCTCGGCTCCATCAACACTGACATCTTTCGCAAGTGTATGTTCAAATGTGTGTGTGTCTGTGTGTGTATGGAATTAAAAGTGTATGTATGTGTCTCGTGTTTTACTTAATTTTGACCTAGAACGAAATACTTAACGTAAGATAGATATTATGTTTTCATTGAACAATAAACTAACGTAAAATAGTCACCCTACCCCCTAGCTTGCCCGGGTTCACATAAACCGGTTAACGTAACTCTTTTCCTGGCAAATTGCCAGATGTCACTCCCCACCCGGAAAATGGCTATAGGCCGGTCCGGAGAAAAAAACATTGGGGGCAATTCAAACATTATATCTTGAATAATAATCCGTTAGTAGCCGCCATTCAGGAAACCCACTTTATTGGCGTCGACTTTATCACCTATACTTTCAAAATATCGGGCTATAGTCTTGATACAAATAACGGAAATGCATCACCGCGCCGAGGCGGCTCGGCTTTGCTGATTTCAAATAAACTCTTGCATCACCAAATTGACCTTAAAACAACCCTAGACGCAGTCGGCGTCAATATTAAAATCGCTCAGCTGGAACTTACTTTAATCTCTATTTATTTTCGTCCCACTGAGGACATTGATTCTCTTGCTCAGCTTATTACAAATATTATCACCCCGTGTTTGACTATGGGAGAATAGTCGAATATGCATATGTTTTGGAGACTACGAACGAAAAAATGTAATCGCCAAGAAGTGAGGATCAACCGAGAATAGTCGAGTATACAATGTTTTAGAGACGAATGTAAAATTGTAATCGCGAAGCAGTGAGGATCAACCGAGAATAGTCGAGTATGCAATATGTTTTGTAGACGACGAATGAAAAAATGTAATCGCGAAGCAGTCAGGATCAACCGAGAATAGTCGAGTTTGCAATATGTTTTGTAGACGACGAATGCAAAATTGTTATAGCGAAGAAGTGAGGATCAACCGAGAGGTGGAAACACCAAAGCTGACGGAAGCGAATTTGGGAGCGATGGCATCATAGAAGTGGCGCAAAGACCAACTTCAGTTGTACACCATCAGTTCGCAACGCGTGCGCACCTCCAGCGCTCTGCACCCGGGTTGCTACAAGACGGGTGGATCGGACTAAGTAGGCTTTTTGGGATTATACTAGAAAGGTTGTGACTGAAGCGGCGGGTGGATCGGACTAAGTAGGATGTTTGGGATTATACTAGAAAGGTTGTGACTGAAGCGGCCCGATCAGCCCAACCTTCGCCTCCGATTCCTGGGCAAGCAGCTCCCTACTAGAGATGCAGACAATTATAATTTCTTGGTCACGGCCCCGGTCACGGCGGCTGACCTAGTTCAGAGGTCACGGCGTGCTAGCAGCCAGGTCAATTTGAGTCCCAGCTTGGTCACAGCAAGCGTAATTTTCACAATTTCAACATATGAAATAGTTATGTAATTTGTATCCTAAAAATATACTTTGCTACTTGCTAGAACATTCTATTTTAGAACATTGCTAGACCGCAACAGGACAACTGCCAAATGCCAATACCTTGAAGTAGGATCGATGTAGGAAAATCAATAAGCATGAATGAAATGTATGGTATTGGTTACCTAATACCTAGTACGGAGTACCTACACGATTCATACATAAGCCACTGAAAGCATATTAAAGTATCAAAGTAATCAAGCATCAACACTGTCATTTGAAACACTAAGAAATGGACAAAATAAAACAAACGAAAAAGATGGCAGTCAGATTCTAGCCGACATTAATTACAAGCCATCACGCTGCACAGAAGATATGAACACATTTGCAGGAATAACCTTTTGAAATACAGCTCTCGGCATTTACAAACTGAAAATCAATCTCACTTGCAGGTCCTCAAAGCTAAGTCTCTGAGCAGACAAAGATAACAATACAATTTAAATTGATGTCATACCTGGCCTGTAAGCCACAGCTCCTGCCAACATGAATTCGTGTCATCTCACCTGATTGAAGCCAACCACATATTAAAATAACGAAATCTCTCACCCCAAAATAGTCGGTATGTCACATTAAGGCCAACTTGATTCTTTAACTCCGAGAATCGGTGGCACACAGAATCTCTTACAATTTCCCAGGACACTAACAAATTTGCATGAAAGCGCAATGAGAAAAAACAAACCACGCATATCGGATTCGACAGCTGTGGCGCTCCATCGTCAATTACGGCGCGCTTGCCCGATAAAGTAAGCAGAGGGTCAACGCCGCAAGCAAATCACTATGCACGGCAGTCGGCATGTCGGCACTACACTATAAAGCACGTTACTCGTACTAAAATATATAATCTATGTTGTTTTTTTATTTTTAAGTTTTACTTTTAGCTTGTACAATGTACATACCATATCTATATTGTGCGTCAAATCAACACATTTCTCAGACTTTGTTATTAAATAAAACTCTTGAGGTTGGCCTTGAGAATCACATGGCTTTGTGTACATACTACATATACAGATGGCGTCCCAGAAACAAAGTGATTTTTCTTTGAGTCAAGAAACAGTGAGCATAATTTTACGTCAATATTTTATTTGGTGTATGGGAAATATTTCAAAGTATTTTTTTTTTGTATTCCTCGTTAACCTAAAAGCAAGTGATACTTTCAAATAAACATTTATCTGCTCGATTTAGAAAATATACAGAATGCTTTACTCGACGTCAAAAGGTAAAGGTTTTATTTAGCAGCTGTTTCCACAGCGCCATTCCTGACGCATCAGAGACGTGGAATATAATTGTTGTGCTTGGAGCAATGATTACATAACGATAATCATTGGCTTGGGGTATTTGGAAATTGATGCATTTTATTAGACCGTTCCTGTAGCCATTAAGCCCCCATGGGTGCAAGTAGGTTGTGTTGTGACTGAGATATTTAAGAGGAAGGTAAAGGTATCTCTGGAACACTTGATCTGGCTAGGTAACAGGTTAGTTTTAGTAGTAGTAGGTAGTTTTAGTGAAGTAAGTAAGCTTGGTGGCTTGGTGTTTGTTTTCTTCCATAACTTTGTCTTGTTGGTGTCTTGAAGCCAACAACATAAACAGGTTTATAGTGACACAAGTCACCAAGCCACTGGCTTTGTCACCTATAAATTAGTGTCATGTTTAAGTTGGTTACTTCATGCAACCCTAGTGTTATGGGTGTTGCCCATCTTATACCCGAGTTAAGTGACCAACATGACAAAGTTTATAGGTGATACAAAGTGTCAATCTTTAGTGTTGACTGATATAGTGAGTAGTGAGTAGTGACTCAGAAATAGAATACAAACCAAATGAACAGCTGTAACAATTGCTTCAATCAAAATGTTTGGACTTTGGAAATTGGAACATGCGCCTGATTTAGTCTTTAGTATGATAAGGTCACGGCTTGATCTCATTTGACCTGACCTAGTCCCGGCTTAGTGCCGCCGTGAAACTGATTTAGTCACAGCACCGTGACGCCGGGACCAGTTTTCTGCACCTCTACTCCCTACCAACATATACTGTGTGTATGTGGCAGCCGCCGTCCGCGCGTGGATCCCACCAGTGCTGGCACTTCGGCTTTTTTTCCCGGAGCGGCCTAAAGCCATTTTCCGGGGTGGGGAAGGTTACTTCTGGCAATTTAGGTCAGGGAGCAAATTTTACGTTTCCGGTTTATGCTGATCCGGTGCAATGCTAAGGGAGAAGGGACTACAATAAGTTAAGTTTTTCGTTCTAAGAAAATATAAACACCGTATATTTACATACATACATACATTTGGACATTTGGAGCCAGGGAGCCTTCATTGCCGCTACAGGAGACAAACGTCTCCTAGGCTCCGGCTCCCTGGTTAGACCTTGTTGTGGAAATGTGTGTATGATGGAGCCAGGTCGCCGTCATTGCCGCAACAGGAGACTTACGCAAAGATGTAAGTCTCCTTGGCTCTGGTTCCCTGGCATTACCTTGTGTTGTTGAGCTGGAAAAGCTCCTGAATAATACAAACCAGCGCCTATGCTAAGGGGAAAACCCTGCGCATGTTGCCAAAGTTGCGCTGGGCGAAAAAACCCTGTTAGATATGATTTTTTTTTGTTTGGAGGGGGGGATGGGAGGAGAGTTGTTCTCGCCCACCCCGTAGTCCAGGCGCCCACGCAATGGGCGGGTGCGTGCGCGCAGCACGCTGCGCCACACTGCTTCAATATCTTCTTTTTTTTCTTCAATATCCACACATTGCTCTCGTCGCCTCGGATCCCGATCTTGCATGCGCCTTCTTCGCCACCGCCGCCACAGCAGCAGTAGTAGTAGTAGCAGTAGTAGCAGCACAGCGTAGCCCCCCCCCCCGGTCTCTGCGCCGCTCTTTTTAGAGCCGCGCAGCGGACTTGATCACTGCCCCGCTCCATCCCCCGGTCCCTGCGCCGCTCTGTTCAGAGCCGAGCACAGCTTTATATAATTTTCGTCTTCTCGTCTTCTCGCCGTTCTTCACTTCGTCTTCGTCTTTCAGCCCATCTTCGTCTCCGCGCCGCTCTGTTTAGAGCCGCACAGCTGTTTTCTACTCTTCGCCTCATCTCTCAAAGTCGTCTTCTCGTCGTCTTCTGGTCTCGTCCTTCAAGTTTATGCCAGCTCTAAACTTTCGGTAACGATCGGGGTATAACACTGCAACCCCTCTCCCACCCTCGGGTGGTGTATGGACCAGGTTTACGCCCTTCAACCACGATCATCGATCGCCCATAAGGTTCACTTTGCAGCCCTTAAGGTCACACTTTAATCCACTACAACACACTCCCTTAAGGTCACACTTTAATCCACTACAACACACTTCCTACATCTAAACACTTAGCTCGCCTTCAGCACTTGATTAAAACTTAACCTTACATCAACCAACTTAAAACTTAAATATCTAAATTGAACTTAACCTCTCCTTAAGATGGACATGGCCGCCCACCCGCCTCCCGGGCCTCCCCTCTCTCTCCTCATCCAACCCCGACCTCTCCCAGGGATACCCGCCCCGGGGCCCGGCTTCTCCAGGACAACACCCCCCGGAAGGCCCGACCTTCTTACCCGACGGGCAGTCCATGTCGGATGCGAACCCGTTCGCAATCAGACGATTTTTCTTCAGGTCTGTGATAACGTCGGTGACGTCACCAAACTCCGATCGTGGGCCACGCTCGTGCAGACCTTGTCTGTACAGCAGAACGTGGAGATACTTCAACTCTCTGCGTTCATGGGCAAGGCATGCTCAGTGAACGTCGCTGACCGCATGAACTCGGTCGAGGGACTCATCTACTGCCCTGACATTGCCAGGTGCTGCGACGAGTCTCTCCTGATGGAACTGGCCCCCCAAGGGGTCACAGAGGTCCAGCGCCTGAGGAGCAAAGATCCCATGAACCCGAACCCCCTCGTCCGGCTCAGATTCAGAGGACAGGGCCTCCCAGACCGCGTGTACTGCGGATATCTGACGGTCGCAGTCCGGAAGTGGGTCCCTGGTCCGCGCCAGTGCAACAAGGCTGGCGCTTCGGTCATTCAAGGCCAAACTGCGGTGAACGCAGCCTCGTCTGCGGCGGCTGCGCTGGGTCGCACCGGACCGAGGACTGCACAGCAGAAAACCGCCGCTGCAGCACCTGTGACGGCCCCCACCCAGCGTGGGACCGCAAGTGCCCGGCCTGGGGAGCCGCCAAAGAGGCCGCCCGAGCCCGACAGGCGGAGGCCCCCTTCCTCCCCGCCCAAGCCCCCAACCAGTGGCCGCCCCTGCCGAGCCACACCCCATCAGGACACAGTCCAAATATGGAGGCGCGTCCGTCACCCCCTCCTCTCCCCCCAACTCGCCCGCAGCACTCTGCGGCGCACGCCCTCCCAGCTGACCCTCCGCAGCTAAACCAGCCCGAGACAGCAGGACCGTCAGCCCCGACGGAACCTCTCCCCCACTCCACCGACTCGACGACAGTGAGTCTGTGTCATCCGAACCTGCTGTCCCAGCTGACCCCTCTCAGCTGGAGCAGTCGGAGCCTCCCTCTCCCGACACAGACTCCACCTCGGACGTATCCCTGATCCGCGCCGTGAACCGGCGCGTCAGCCGGTCCCCTCCCTCTCCACCCAATCCTTCCGTACCTATTCCCCTGCTCAGAGTGCCTCCCGGCCCTCCCGCTCCCGTTTTAGCTCCCTGCCCTCCCCTCCCTCTCAGTCCAGCCATGATCTCTCGGTACCTGGTCACTCACGCTCTCCCTCTCCGTCCCCCTCGGAAGGGAGGCTCGCCCGAGCAGCAGTCAGGCGCGGTCTGGATGGCTTTCCTAAATGAACCCAAACCAATCTGAATTCTTACTCCAATGGAACACTCGATCACTAATATCCCATTGGGGAGAATTCAAAAACTATATGTTACATACCAAACCGTTGATAGTTGCCGTCCAAGAAACGCATTTTATCGATACCGATTCTCATAACTATAACTTTAACATCAGAGACTATTTGCCTATATACCCATAACATAAATGAACAGCCGCGCCAGGGCGTTTCGGCCTTGTGTCAAATCAACTTCTACTTCATCAAATAAATATCCGCACCACACTTAATGTGGTCGGTATTAAAGTAAAAATAGCACACCTCGATCTTACTATACTATCTTCTCTCCAACTCACAATATACCCCCCGACCTTATCTCTGAACTATTCTCCCAAATCCCCTCCCCGTGTTTACTATTAGGTGACTATAGTGCCCACAACAGAGCGTGGGGCTGTAACAACAACACACGAGGCACACAACTCTTAGACATAATGGATGAACATGATTTAATACACATAAATCATCTTATTCCCACTCACACACAAATCCACAATGGCGAGGTCACTCACTCCGTCATTGACCTCGCCATCACTAACCCACACATCGCGACCTTATTCACGCAATACGTAGCAGATGATACCTTGTTTAGTGACCACTATCCCATTCATTATCTTCTAGAAGTCCCTTCTGGACAAGTCAATTTTAACTTCGTCCCCAGATGGAATTTCCGCAAGGCGGATTGGACATCTTTTCAAACACATATAGATAAATATATTTCAACTAACCCTCCCCCTGACATTAACACTTTTTTAAACACCATTTTAACATCAGCGCATCAAAATATCCCCCATACCCATCCCCCTACGGGACATCGAAATACCCCTTGGTGGAATTCTGAGTGCAAACGAGCAGTGACCCTCCGGCGCCGGGCGATGCGAGCGTTCCGGGTTCACATACACCGGTTAAAGGGAATAGTTCACCTTTAACATGGAGTTTTGGACTGAGATAGCAGATTTGTGGAGCAGATCCAAAAATGATTTGTGGTGAAAGAATTACCTCTCTACGTTAAGTAATTTCGACACAGGACTAGTGGGCCCGATTTCAATCCCGCTGTTTCGGGCCACGATCGGGGAATGAACGCTCGCCGCCGCGCCTTATCTGGTACCCTCCTGTCCCCTGGTGGTCTTATCTGGTACCCTCCTGTCCTGTCCCCTGGTGGTCTTATCTGGTACCCTCCAGTCCTGCCCCTGGTTGTACAGTCTTATCTGGTAGCCTGCCCCCTGGTGATTGAACTTCTGGTACCTGATGGTCTTCTGTTCCCTGGTGGCATCGAGGACGCATCTTTCCGTTTCGAGACGCTGGCAGTATTTTGACGTACCGCGTCCACGCGTCACCCATAGTTCAACACTGTCGGAGACTCGCTGCAGGGGAAATGGGCAGCTGTTCTCGATCATTTATACCACGGTTGTGAGGTATTTTCCGACATCCCGCTTGAACGTATTGACATGTCTATATACGCCTGCTGTATCGTGTCGTGTGCTGAAACGTGCAGTCAAGGGCGGATCCAGGGGGGGGGGGGGCGAACGGGGCCATGCCCCCCCCAAGCCTGTTTAAGGGGGGGGGGGGGGCAAACTATGTTTTGCCCCCCCCCCCCCCAGACGTGAAATTTAATGCATGCTATATTTGCGTTTTTAAAACGGTACTGGGCATCCCAAAATTGCAGCAGTCAAAATCAAGCTAGCCACAGTCAAAAACTGAACAATTTCGTAATTGCATATACAAATTTGGCAAATTAATTCCATTAAGTGTCTTGCAGAGGCTCTCCTTGGCGGTAATTGCTGGCCCCAGGGCGAACTCTCTTCATAAAATATTATCTTTAAAGCGGGCTACATGTTTAGCTTGTCTGCCGAGTTCCGAAAAAGGCGACGCGAACGCAAAGACGCGGACTTCGGCAACCGGAAGCTGTTCCAGCGGTGCCCAACTTGTTGGCCCGAAGAGCTAATAGTGGGGACCAGGCCAGGACTATCCCCGAAAGGGTCCCTGGGCCGGTCGGAAGGCCCCTTGAACATGCCGGATGAGTTCCTAGCCAGACTGGAGGGGCCCCTGGGCAGGTCGGAGGGGCCCCTGAGCAGGGGCGGCGGATTGCGGCGGCAGGGTACCCAAAATTCCCCCAGTCGAAAATCCTGGGGGGCAAAGGGTAGTTTTGCCCCCCCCCCCCCCCCCCCCCTCCAGATTTTAGCCTGCTCAATCTGGGGGCAACATGACCCTTCCCCTCCACAGGATTTTCATTTGGGGGGGGGGGGGGGCTTTTGGGTACCCTGCGCCCCGCAATCCGCCGCCCCTGCCACTGAGCATGTCGGCAGGGCGACAAAGCAGCCAGTGCAGTCCCTGGTCAGGTCGGAAGGACCTCTGAACAGGCCGAATGGGCTCCTTGATACACAAGAGGGGCTTCTTGGAAGGTCAGAGGAGTCTCTGGTGAGACCGGAAGGGTCAAAGCACGTAGAGATCGGAGATGAAGATTAAATACAAAGAGGACTTACTCTACAATAAAAGTATTAAAAGCGGAGCTTTCGGGTATATTGTAACACCCTTCGTCAGGGTGCTACAATATACCCGAAAGATCAGATTGTATTTTTTCCTGTAGAGTAAAGCCCTCTTTGTATTATATATATCACCCACTCCACATCATGTCTGTTCGCTTCGCGGATCACAGATGAGTCCCTGAACAGGTCGGAAGGGCGTAGAAAAGGTCAGAGGGCCCCTAGACGATCTGAAGGGACCTTGGGCCTTGCAACAGTAAGAATACAGTTGCACAGGGAATAACACTCAAAATTTCGCGCCGCTCCGCGGCGCAATTTAACTACAAATTCAATTATATGCGGGTTAGGAAACAAATCGGTCAGTTTTTCGGCGCATTTATGTGTTATGTTGCTAATTTCCTATATTTTTGGGCAAATAGTTCACTTTAGCACTTTTCCCCCGCACTTTTAAACGCACAATATAGCAATTTTAGAGGTCCGCACCATACGCAATGCGACGCATTGATGAGAAAGCAACCCAGGGCATAAAACTCAAAATTTTAGTGCCGCTCCGCGGCGCAATTTGTTTAAGAGTTCCAGGTCTTGAGCTTAAAAAAATATTCCAAGTTGGTATAGCTGATTCCGAAGTCGTGTCGCTGGTTCCAAAGTTGATGTGGCAGTTTGCTAACTCCAGCTCCTAAACGTTGGTATGGCCCATGCCATACCTGCCATCACTGGCGGATCCAGGGGGGGCCAATCCGGCCATGCCCCCCCCCAAAAGCCTGGAAGGGGGGGGGCCAACATGTCTTTTGCCCCCCCCCCCAAAAAAAATATATATATATATAAATAACTGTAATATGAGCCTCACCGCATATACAAAAAAAACAACAATAAAATTCCGTGTTCTGTGAAATTTTAAGAAAAAAAAATGAACACGTTCATAAATAATGATTTCGTCGTCGACGAAGGAATAACTAGACCCACGACCAAGGGCGGATCCAGGGGGGACGAACGGGACCATGCCCCCCCCCGCCCAAGCCTGTTTAAGGGGGGGCCAAACTATGTTTTGCCCCCCCCCCCAGACGTGAAATTTAATGCATGCTATATTTGCGTTTTTAGAACGGTACTGGGCATCCCAAAATTGCAGCAGTCAAAATCAAGCTAGCCTCAGTCAAAAACTGAAAAATTTCGCGCCGCTTCGCGGCATGACACAAGTTTCGCAATTGCATATACAAATTTGGAAAATTAATTCCATGAAGTGTCTTGCAGAGGCTCTCCTTGGCGGTAATTGCTGGCCCCAGGGCCAACTCTCTTCATAAAATATTATCTTTAAAGCGGGCTACATGTTTAGCTTGTCTGCCGAGTTCCGAAAAAGGCGACGCGAACGCAAAGACGCGGACTTCGGCAACCGGAAGCTGTTCCAGCGGTGCCCAACTTGTTGGCCCGAAGAGCTAATAGTTGGGACCAGGCCAGGACTATCTCCCCAAGCCATCTCCCCCAGGCTCCTCCAGATCCACAGGGACCATTTATGCGCGGAAATGTCGGTCTGCCTCTTGCTACTTTCAAACCATTTGCACCGTTACCAGTTGTTTGTTACAGTTCGGTACATAGGTATGTATACAGACTACAGTTATTATTATCATATGTACTATTGAGCGCAGACTGCCACCGGCTATCGTGATTTACTATCCGATGCTAATGTATATGAAAAACTACCTTCATTTCAACATTTTGCATCATACCGAGATGTGCAACCAGGAAAAGGGGTTACCTGAGGCTTGGCTCCACTCACGGTCTGGTTCCAATATTAAAAATGCGTTTTCCACGACCTAAAATTAAAATGTTCACGCCGCTTCGTGGCGTCACATCAGTGGCCATCGTCATAACGAAGCCATCGTCATCGTCTTCGTTTCGTCGTAACGCTGAATTGAATGAATAACATTTTTAGCTTATTATCCTCTACAAGGCTAAGAAGCTAAAAATGCCTATGTTTCTGGGTTTTATCAGGCAAACCCGAGCAAAAAAAAAATCGCGCCGCTTCGCGGCGCTAAATAACAAGTACCTACTATAACATGCAAATCCACATTAGAAATGTTGCAAAGGCTTAAATACACGCATAACAAATTGGGGTACATTTTTTTGTCGTCATTTCAGCCGACCCCCCACTCAAAAATTATCGGCGACGCCCCTGGGTACAGCTGACAATTGACATAGTTTTTCTCAGTGTAAGGCAATGTCGGAACAATACAAACTGCAAGCTGACATGCTTGCAACAAGCAAGCAAGCTGACCTTTTTCGATATCCCAAAAGGTCGAGAACCTAAAAAAAAAATGGGGGGAAAATAGAAATCGTGTGGTTACAAAATAAAGTGGCCCAAATCCAGGGAGAAATTCGAAATTGGGGGTAGGTAAGGTCCGCTAAAATAAACGGTTTGCCCCCCCCCCCCAAAAAAAAATCCGCCCTTGCGTGCAGTCATATGTATAATCTAGAAACGCCGTATCTCGATTTGTAAAAATATGGCATATATCATCATAGCATTTACATGCCTTCGTTTTGGTGGCGCAGTCAGCCTTTGCGTATGGGTGGGAATATTGTTTATTGCGTGTGGGCGAGGTTGCGAGGGAGACCAGCGCCCGACCCGGGATGCCAGCGTATCGACAACACACCGTACAGATGGCGCGGCAATCGCCATCGCAAGAGCACGGATGGCGCAGAGATCGCGTCACACAGCAGATCTCCAGCGATCACCACCGCTGCCAGGGCCGTCTGGCGCCGCGGCCACAAACACAGCGGTCCGCGGCGGCGCGGCCGACTGTCACGGATCGCCACTGCCGCCGCGGGGTGCCGAATAGTCGCCCTGCTGACATCGTTATAGCCGCCGCCAGCCTCAGCGTACGGGTCGTCAGCAGCCTCCTCGTCAATGTACTTGCTGGCGTAGCTCTCGTAGTCCTTCTCCTCGTACTGCTCTTCCTCCGGGTACTCCTGGCCGTAGCCGTCTCCCTGCTGGTCGTACGACGCGTCGGTGTCGTATCCCTCCTCCGAGTATCCCTGCTGCTCCTTTCCGTACTGGTTGTACTGGTTTAAAGGAAATAGTTCACCTTCGGATTTTTTTTCTCAGAACACGATTTTATTATATTTTTTAATACAGTTTCTTTTTTTCTTTTTAAAATGTTCCTACATTGCGCCAATT
Organism: Chirona hameri; assembly: GCA_036785665.1. Taxonomy (NCBI): domain Eukaryota; kingdom Metazoa; phylum Arthropoda; class Thecostraca; order Balanomorpha; family Balanidae; genus Chirona; species Chirona hameri. The sequence continues at coordinate 113,160 of JAXIVJ010001141.1, forward strand.
CAGGACAGAAGGTTGTAAATAATTGATTGTATGGTGTGCGTTATTGGTCTGCGCATGCTCCATGGCAGTGCTGACGACTTTCAGACGGTACGGTACATCATATATGCGCCGTTTTCCATCGATCTCAACGACAACGGACCACAGACGACTTCTAGCCAGCCTTCACCAGCTCTCCACCGCTTCCGGGTGCGGGACCCTGTCCACGTGCTTGTGGCAGGGTCGTTAGACCCTTAGATAGGTAGCCTTTATATATTTTTAAGTAGGTAACGTAATTTCCACAATTTGCAAGGTAGAGAACCCGCTTCATTCTGTAGATTAATTGCAGCTGGCAACACGTTCTGCCGTGTGTGCCACGTTAACGTAATTTAGGTTATTAATTAAACTTTCCCCTCCCTCCTCCGGTCATGGCGACCTCCCCGCCCCTCCGTCCCCTCATGGCAACTTCCCCGCCCCTCCGTCCCCTCATAGCGACCCCCCGCCCGGCCCCCTTCAGGAGTCTCTCCCCTCCCGTCCCGGCGCGCGGCCACCCCCCGGCTTCCTTAGAAGCCACCCGACCCCCTTCAGGGGTCTGCCCCCCGGACGGTCCTCCTGGACCCCCCGGCTCCCCTCGGGAGCCTCGCCTGGACCGACCCGGTGCTTGGCTCCCCCCCAACACCTCGCCACCCGACGGGCCTGCTCTCCTCCTCATTCAGAGGAAGGACGGAGTGACCATGAGGCACTCCAACCCGTTCGCGGTGCGCCGCCAACTGGTCGCCCTCTGCGGAGAGGTGGCCAGCGCGCGCTCCATCCGTTCCGGCGCTCTGCTGGTTCAGACCCTGTCTGGCCAGCAGACTGCCACCCTCCTAGCCATCCCGTCTTTCATGGACAAGGCTTGTGAGGTGACGGCCCCGGACCATATGAATTCCTGCCAGGGATTCATCCTGTGCCCCGAAGTCAGCAATCTGACTGAGACCGTGCTCCTCCAGGAGCTAGCGACTCAGGGGGTGACAGAAGTGGTCCGGATGCGGTCTAAGCGACCAGGCCCCAACCCCATGGTCCGGCTGCGTTTCCGGGGCTTACAGCTCCCGGAACGCATCTACTGTGGCTACATAGTAGTCACAGTCAAGGAGTGGACCCAAGGGCCACTGCAGTGCAGAGCCTGCTGGCGGTTTGGCCACCACCAGCGTCAGTGCCACGCCCGCCAGTCCATCTGCGTGAAGTGCGCCGAGACGCACGACACAGCCCAATGTGTCGGTGGCGACACCGCAGCCACTCGCTGCGTGTCGTGCGGGGCCGCCCACCCCGCATGGTCCCGTGACTGCCCTGCCCGAGCAATAGCCGCCGAGCAGACCCGGGCCCGCAAGGCGGTCCCCCCACCTCACCTCCCATCCCAGCGCTGGCCCCCAGCGTCTGGCCCCCGCTGCCCCCATCCCACCGAACCCCAACCGCGCCCCCCCGTCGGACCTCAAGTGGGTCCACCCCACCGGTGCCACCGCCTGCCCCGTCACAGCAGCGGCAGTGCACACCCCCACCGACGGCAGAGCAGGCCGAGCCCCACCCCATCTCAGCCGAGTCCCTTCTGGACTCTGGCAGTGCCCCAGCGGCACCCACTCCCACCCCCGCCGAATCTCTGGCGGAGTCCCCGGTCGATTTCTCTGACGCTGACGCTGACGCTGACGCTGACGCTGAGGACTCTGACGCCTCTCTAATCAGAGCCGTCACCCGCCAACTCCCAAACAGCTCAGTTCACAACTTATGTTCAGCTATGGGGCTTAGTTATGTAGACTTATGGGATCAGTTCTATGAGTGGCATAGGTACTATATGAAGGATGGGCTTCACTTATCGGATGAGGGGGCAAGGGCTTTGGGAGATGCCTACAGAAGTGTCATTCAGGGAAACTAGGTAGGAGGGGGGGTTCAGGGACGCTAGTACTAGGGCATCAAGAAGTAAGCATTGGTAGAAGTTCATGTCAGAATAGGACAGTAGATCATAATTCCCTCAGAATTAGTAGAGTCAGCTCAAAGTATAAGATCACATGTGTGTTGCTGAATGCCCAAAGTATTAGGTCTAAATTTGATGAGTTTGAGTGTTATGTTGCCCTTGAAAAGCCTGATATCATTTGTGTAACCGAGACATGGGTTAGTGAGGGGTATAATAGGGATAGGCTACAGGATTTCGAGTTACAAGGGTATAACATGTTCTCATACTGCAGAGAATCACGGCAGGGAGGAGGAGTGTTTGTATATGTAAATAGCTTGTACTGCACTACTAGAGTTGATGATTCTAGTAAAGTAAAAGAAGTAGAATCAATCTGGCTTGACATTAAAATTGGTACAGGAAACAGAGGAAGGTTGAGGATAGGTGCATTTTACAGACCAGGGAATCTTCCAAGGAACTCCCAAGCTGAAACAGACCAAGATATTTGTGAGGAAATACGTAGGAACTTTCGGGCTCAGTGTCTTATTATGGGAGATTTTAACTTAAGAGGATACGAAAGTATAGCAGAGGAAACAAATGAGTGTAGGTTGTATAGGCAAATCTTTGAAGAGGAGCTTTTCATGCATCAGTTTGTAACAGAGCCAACCAGACATTGCTCCATTCTAGACCTTGTATTCTCAGACAACAGTGATCTAGTTAGTGACATAAGTATTTGTGCAGGTCTAGGAACCAGTGATCACAATATGGTTAAATTCAATATCTCATCAGAAATGAGGCCCAAAGATAACCTTATTATGGTTCCAAACTTCAGCCAGGCTGATTTTGATGGTATTAGAAATGACCTCGCACAGATAAAATGGAACGTTGAGTTGGCAGGTTTAGATGCATGTGAGGCCTGGAATGTTTTCAAAGCTAGATTAAGCCAAATTCAAAATCGGCATATACCCCTCAGGCACAAACGTAACAGAACCAAGGGCAATCCAGTTTGGCTTACCCCAGAAGTAAGGAGTGCTATACAAGCTAAAAGAAGTGCATTTGGCATTTTGAAGGGATCTTCACTAGATATAAATCAGAAGGCCTACCAGAATGCAAGAAATTCAGTTAAGAAAAAGGTCAGAGCAGCTAAAAGGGCAAAGGAACTTGATTTAGCTAGACATTGTAATGCAGATAGTAAGAAGTTCTTCAGTTTTTATAAGTTAAGTACAGTTTCCAAAAATATAGGTCCATTTAAGGTAGATGATGTGTTAGTTAGCAAGGACAGTGAAATGGTTGAAGTGCTTAATGATCAGTTTCAATCTGTCTTTACTATCGAGGACCAGAGTAGTATTGCAGCACTTCAGCCTGAGCTAGAGACAGAGGAGACTATAGGAGAGCTAGGTGGCATAAGTAGTGAACTTGTTCTAGAATATCTAAAGAAAGTAAGGCCTAACAAGGCAGAAGGACCTGATGAAATCCATGCTAGACTTTTAAGAGAATCTGAAAGGGAGTTGTCGGTTCCATTAGCCATAATATTTTCTAAATCACTTGCAGATAGTAAAATTCCACTTGATTGGAAAAGAGCAAATGTTGTTCCTATTCATAAAAAGGGAGATAGAAGTAAAGAGGAAAACTATAGACCAGTTAGTCTGACCTCATTAGTCTGCAAGGTGCTTGAATCAATCATCAAAGATAAGATTGTTGAATTCTTGGAGCAAAATGAACTCATCAAAGATACACAGCATGGCTTTAGGAAAGGCCGCTCTTGTTTAACTAATCTTCTGGAGTTTTTGGATGTTGCAACAGATAGCGTTGATCAGGGTAAACAGCTAGATGTAGCTTTTCTTGATTTCAGTAAAGCATTTGACAAAGTCCCCCATACAAGACTGGGGTTGCAACTTAAAATTCATGGGATCAGGGGCAAGATTCTGGATTGGATAGAAACGTGGCTTTCAGGACGCCAGCAAAGGGTTATATTGAATGGGTGCCAATCACAATGGAAGGAGGTTCTCAGTGGGGTTCCACAGGGCTCAGTCCTGGGCCCATTGCTTTTTATAATATTTGTGAATGCAATTGAGAACAGTATAGACAGCAAAGTCTTGAAATTTGCAGACGATCTAAAAGTTGTCAGGATTATTAGAGGAAAACATGATCAGGATGTTTTTCAATCAGATCTGGACAAGCTAGTTGAGTGGTCTGAAGCATGGCAGATGAAATTCAATTTGAGTAAATGTAAGATTATGCACGCTGGACGGGTTAGCAGTAAACATAGGTATGAAATGGGTGGGCAGAAAATGGAGCAGATTGAAAAGGAAAGAGATTTAGGTGTCGTGGTAAACAATAGACTATCAGCGTCAGACCAGGTTGTAGAAGCTAGGAAAAAGGCACTTAGAATGCTAGGGGCCATTAACAGAAATGTTTCCTACAAGAGTGAAAAGGTAATAACAAAACTGTATTGTGCATACGTTAGACCACATTTGGAGTATTGTGTACAAGCCTGGTCTCCAACATATGAGAAAGATTGCTGGTTGTTAGAAAGAGTTCAAAAAAGGGCAACAAAAATGATTAATTGTCTTGGTAGTTTACCTTATGAAGATAGATTAAGGAAATTGGGTATGTTTTCACTTAGATATAGAAGGCTAAGAGGAGATCTAATTGAAGTCTTCAAATTTGTAAATAGTCAGCATTCTGGATATTTAAAGGGTATGTTTGAGTTCAATAGGGAAAATCGAGGTAGAGGTCATCAGCATAAACTCATTATGAAACAAAGTAGGACTAGGCTACGACAGTCATTTTTCAGTAGAAGGGTTGTAGGACATTGGAATATGCTACCAGGGGATGTCGCTGATGCAGTGACACTTGCTTCCTTCAAAATTAGATTAGATAAATACTTTACAGAGAAGGGATTAGTTCATAAATACTCGTGGGATTAGCCTTCTTTTATGCAGGTAGAGTAAGGTGATTTGAAGGGGCGAGACTGGTGGAGGGGGGGGGGGGGGGATGGGGGGGGGGGGGGGGGGGTGCAACCTCGGATGGGCCCAAGAGGCTCTTTGTTGCACTTTTCTTTATGTCTTTATGTCTTATGTCCTCTCTCTGAAGACAGTCGGTCCCTCTCCCCGCCATCCCTCCCCTCCCCCCCACCCTCCTTCCCAGCTCCCTCGCCCTATAATACCGGATAGCCCCCCCCCCACCCCAGCCCCTCTGAACGTAACTGCTACCGCCGCAATTTGAGACGGTTCAACAAGAAACAATAAATCACCTCCAACAAAATACTTCATTAAGTTATTTCTGACTAACTGTTAAATCGTGCTGCTGCTCACGTGGGAGTTGTGTGTTGGCTGCCGGTGTTTTGTTGCGGGGCCTCCTGCTGGATCTCGGCCGCGCGGCGAAGGGTTCTTCGTTGCGTGGCTGATTTGGCGGGGGATTTCTGCGATGGGACGCCGATGGTTGATGTGCGGTTTTGCGTTGGCGGCGGCATGATTCCCTGCCAAACCAGTCAGAAATAACTTCCTGACTAACTGTTAAATCAAGTTACTGCTGACGCGGGAGTTGCGCGTTGGCTGCCGGTGTCTTGTTGCGGGGGCCCCCTGCTGGATTGGTAGCGCGGCGAATGGTTATGGCTTGGCTGTTCGTTGCGTAGCTGATTTGGCGGGGGATTTCTGCGATGGGGCGCCGATGGTTGATGTGCGGTTTTGCGTTGGTGGCGGCATGATTCCCTGCCAAACCAGTCAGAAATAACTTCCTGACTAACTGTTAAATCAAGTTACTGCTGACGCGGGAGTTGCGGGTTGGCTGCCGGTGTCTTGTTGCGGGGGCCCCCTGCTGGATCTCGGCCGCGCGGCGAATGGCCGGTGCTGTTCGTGACGTGGCTGATTTGGCGGGGGATTTCTGCGATGGGACGCCGATGGCTGATGTGCGATTTTGCGTTGGCGGCGGCATGATTCCCTGCCAAACCAGATCACACGCCGATGCTGCGCCGCGGTGCGGTGGCTGCTGCGCTGCGGTGCAGTGTCCGCTGCGCTGCGGTGCAGCATGTTAAATTATGTTAAAATTACGCTGCTGCCGACGTGGGGTTGCGTGTTGGCTGCCGGTGTCCTGTTACGGGGGCCCCCTGCTGGATCTCGGCCGCGCGGCGAAATTCGTTGCGTGGCTGATTTGGCGGGGGATTTCTGCGATGGGACGCCGATGGTAGATGTGCGGTCTTGCGTTGGCGGCGACATGATTCCCTGCCAAATCAGTCGCGCAACGAAAGGTTCCATTGGAATTCGTTGTTCATTTCTTAACGTAATGCTCCTCCCAACCCTCCTCTCCCCTCTGCTCCGCTCTTGCCAAAGCCGAGTAGTTGAACACCCGCCCCTGATAACATATTCCGATGCTGCGCTGCGGTGTGGTGGCCGCTGCGCTGCGGTGTGGTGTCCGCTGCGCTGCGGTGCAGTATATTAAATCACGTTGCTGCCGACGTGGGGTTGCGCGTTGGCTGCCGGTGTCTTGTTGCGGGGGCCCCCTGCTGGATCTCGGCCCCGCGGCGAGGGTTTCTGGCCGTGGCTCTTCGTGGCGTGGCTGATTTGGCGGGGGATTTCTGCGATGGGACGCCGATGGCTGATGTGCGATTTTGCGTTGGCGGCGGCATGATTCCCTGCCAAACCAGATCACTCGCCGATGCTGCGCCGCGGTGCGGTGGCTGCTGCGCTGCGGTGCAGTGTCCACTGCGCTGCGGTGCAGTATCCACCCTGTCAAACCTTTTTTACACTGTTAGGTGATAGTTATCTTGTATTAATAGGTCCCCTCTTAGATTATTTCTACCAAACACGTTTAGCTAAACAAATATAACAGGGGTTTTTTGCCTTGCGCATTTTTGGCCCACCGCGCAGGTTTTTCCCCTTTGCCTTAGACGCTGGGTTGTTTATTATTTAGGACTTTTCGCCCAGCTAAACACACCCCACAACCAGGTCTCGCCGAAGCGCCGGAGCTAGGGAGACTGGCAACAGTCTCCCGCTGTTGCAATGACGGCACCCCACGGCTCCATCAACTCTGACACTGTACAAGTATTCTGTTCTGTGTGTGTATGAAATATATTGTGTATGTATGTGTCTCGTGTTTTATTTTAACTTTGACTTTGAACGAAATACTTAACGTAAGATAGACTTTAGATTTACTGTGAAGAACTCACTTAACGTAAAATAGCTACCCTATTCCCTTTTTTGCTCGGGTTCCCATAAACCGACTAACGTAACTCTTTGCCTGGCAAATTGCCAGAAGTACTTTCCCCAAACCCGGGAAATGGCTATAGGCCGGTCCGGGTAAAAAAAAACAACAAAAAAAAACGCCGTTTTCCTTCGCCAAAAAGTCAAATATCTTCGGCTGGAGAGTCTTTTCAGCCAAGAAAAGTTCCAGATAAGGATTTCTCAACACAGACTACAAAACTGCTATTTCAGTTCAAACCCATGTTGAAGGTGAACTATTTCCTTTAACTGGTCATGGTGGCCGCCGCCTCCGCCGCCGCGGCCGGCCGGCTGATGCTGCCCTCTACCGGCCGGCTGACCTCGGGTCGGCGGACCGCCGCGGGTGGAAGGCTGTCCTCTGTTGGGCGGGTGACCCGGCCCGAGGCGTGGCTCCGGTTATACTGAGAAAAGTAAGAAGTTCCAAAACTTTTAATTACGCTACTTCAGTTTGCATTTGTAATCAACATCGGTACGGTATGTAGCTACTTAACCCGGCATTGACTAGGGTCTTAGCAGAACGCCATTTACTGGGATTGGAGGGGGAGGGGGCGTTAAACGCCCCCTGGTTATCTTCCGAACCAATCATCGCAGCGAGACGCGCAAGGCGGCAATCGAAAGCTCTCAATGAGATGAGTCTAAAGCATACTCAAACATCTCAAAGTGAGGTCAAATGTCAGGTCAGTCAGGTCAAAGGTCAAAATATACGTATTTGAGTTTATGGGCCATACCTGCCATATAAAGCCTTCGATTACGACCATGATCACCCAAAGTCCTGCCTACACATCTCGTATGAGCCAAAGTGAGATTGTTGGCCAAGGTCAAGGTCAGGTCACAAGGTCACTATGCTCGAAATATCTACGAGTCATGCAACACATGTTTTATGAGTTATTTTCCACGTATAATTCGATAATGATAAGTCATTTTTCCACCTGACTTCATTTACGTGAAGTTAATGTCAAGTTCAGGTCAAGTTCAGGTCACTGAAGGAAAAAAATTATAAATCTAAATAAAAAGGCATGTTTCTAGACCAGTTTTGTCTCAGAAATACAGCGGTGCATTTATTTGTCTGTATCGGGTCAATAAAAGCCAAACCACGCAATTTTTAAATATGACGTCATGTGTTACCCATACTTTAGATGCCATAAGTCAGTCAAAATTTTTGATATCATTCTGAAATTTGGTATGGTAGTTTCCCATATGTGGTTCTCTGACATATATTCCGGATTTTTGAATATCTTTGAAAATTGTATTTTGTGGGCATCCCAAAAAAAACGTTTTTGCATTTTTTGGGGTCAAAAACCAAAACGTTCAAAATTCCGAGATAGCCATGTTGTAGCCCTTGTCATTTGCTATCTTTTGACATTTTTGGATTGCATTTTTCTCATTATATGGCATTTGTACGGTCTGTTACATTTTAGCTGATTTTGGTGTAAAACTCGTGTGTAGTGACGTCACTAATTTCGATATAACTCGAAATTGTTCAACGAATTTTTTTTCACAGAAGACGTCAAATGAATGTAGAAGAAGGTACCCGAAGTTTGACGTTGATTGCGCTATTGGTTTTTTACCTATTACGAAAATTAATCAGGAGGGGGGGGGGGGGGGGGGGGCGTTAAACGCCCACCCCCGTCAATGGTGGGTTAACGACGCATCTGCCAGGAAAGCCTAAGCGTCGCGAACGCCACGGCAACCGCAGCATTTTATGGTGGCCCGAAAGGGATGGTGTCCGGACACACCAGGAACCAGTCGGCTCCAAAACGCACACCTTAGCTGAGGTACACCAATCCCATTCTTAAATGACATCGCCTACCACAAGTTAACATTTAACAAGTTTCAATGGTAGTACACCGTGATACCCGTGAGAAAAAAAACGTGAGACCTGTGAGTAGTCAATTCAGGTAAGTGGGGTTCCGCACGTGACCTGTGACCTGTGACCTAAGGCCGACTGGATGTCACGGACTTACTCAGCTGAGGCAAATCCTGTGTGCGTTCCGCAAATATGTGTCGACGTCTGTCCCGATGTGAGTCACCAGTTCAAGTGACTGCATATCCCGCTGGCTCCCTTCCGTCGCGCCAGGCACGAGATGCAGAATTGCCCGATGGTCGCTACGTCCGGTCTGGAAGCGTTTATAATGCACTGTAACGGTTCAGTAACGACATTTACCACATGCTGAGATATCCTTTTAACATTAGCACGTGCTTTAGGGGAAAAGCTTTCGGCCCGCTGCGGCTAATGTTGAAGATCAAAGGAAACGATTTTGACCCAGGTCATTTTGATTTTCCCAGACAGATTTAACAATATTGAGAGCGGAAGTCAAAAACAGCAGCACATACGACATTTTTTCATAGCAGAGCATTGTTGAAACAATTGCAGACTCTGGCGCTATTGATACAAACACGCCAGATATATGTCGCGTTTCCAATCAAAATGCAGGCGGGTCATTGTAAATTTCTAGTTCAGTTTGGCGTATTAACTACAGAAACATATCGGTACATTGTAGAAGGTGTTTATTGCTGCAAAACACATTTGAGCGACTGATGACATAGAACATGCAGTGAATCGTTGTTGTCTCATAGCTCTCCCCATTGCTCTTCCTTATTTCAATCAAAAACGAGCATAGAAGTGCGTTCAGTGCAGTTGTGTTGAAATTTTACAGAATTTCGCCTTTCTGTTTGTTGCAGTGTTCTTTGAGACGTTTGATCCAGTGCTCGGTTTTTCTCATTGTTTCTTCACTTCGGCTAGACCCGACTTCCTCACTCTATCTTCTGACGTTCCTAGGTTCTCATTGTCTGATATTTGAAAGCCTAAATATGGAGGAAAAAATGATCTTTCGATATGGGTGCCATTCTCCATAAGCAGAAGAATTACTTTAAGAAGTCTATAATTCAGGCACAATCTACAACGCAGAAACGGCATGTGGTAAATATCTTCCCTCCCTTGTGCTTGTCAAATTATGCAATATTGACCTCGTTTTTTTTGCTTCGTACCTCGGGCCTACCGACCTTCGGTCCTCCGCATAAAAAACCTCTGTAAATATTGCAGAATTTCCCAGCACCAGGCGGGAATATATATTCCCAGATAATTTTTAGCAGAATATTCAGAACGTAAGTGTAAAAATCCAACATACTTTTATATATTGTACATAAGCATTCCTAACGGCGAGAAATCGACATCTTGACGTAAATAATGTCGAGAAGTCGAAAAATGAAAAGATATGTTTAATGTAATTTGATGTATAATCTTCGCATTCAGTTGGCGTCCAGAAAATGAAACAGATCGGTCCAATCAATCATGTATTTTTATAATACAATGATAAAACACTGGCACCTAGACCCAGATGCACACGACCACATCACATGTACCGAAACAAACAGACACCATTCTGTTTTTCCCAGTCCTGAGAGTACCTTTCCTTCACCCTGCGCTCATACAACGCTTGGCGGAGCACTTTGGCGGGAGGAGCCTCGGTCATATTGCCATCTATAACCTGGTCGTGGGGAGCTTTGCCGGCCATCTCTTGCCGCACATTATACGCGCCTCGCTGCTCCACCTCCTCAGCGACAGTATCGCGGCGCTCCTTCGTTAGGTACCGGTGGGCATGGTACCTGCGGTGGACTTTGCGGGACCCAGGTCTCCCGAACTGCTCGCAGAGCACGGCAGTGCTGTCTGTGCTTGGCAAGCGTTGAATGACGAATTTGAAGCTGTGGCAGTCAGGAAAGCGACAGTTGGCGTGGCACGTGAAGAAAGGCGATTTCTTTTTGTGCGAGCCTGGCTTCTTCACGTGTGAGTATCGCACCCCAAGTACGCATTTTGAATCAACCGAAGACCGGCAGAACCCGGCAAACAGTGTGTCTGGCCACCCCTTTCTGGTGTTGTAGCCATCGAACATGCATGCGGTTTCTTTTGTTGTGAGCGTGAACGAAAACTTGCGCGACGGCTTTCCCAGCTTCGTAGTCCTGCGCTTCTTTGCCGCTTGCCGCTTCTGCTCTTCTCCGCTTCTTTGTGGCGACGAAGAAAACTCGCTGCGTAGGTCGGAGTCGCGATCATGCTCATGTGCAGTGGGTGATGCCTGGACGGGCGGCTGGCCGACATCGGAGGCATGCTCATGTGCAGTGGGTGATGCCTGGACGGGCGGCTGGCCGACATCGGAGGCATGCTCATGTGCAGTGGATGATGCCTGGACGGGCGGCTGGCCGACATCGGAGGCATGCTCATGTGCAGTCGATGATGCCTGGACGGGCGGCTGGCCGACATCGGAGGCATGCTCATGTGCAGTGGGAGATGCCTGGACGGGCGGCTGGCCGACATCGGAGGCATGCCCATGTGAAGTCGATGATGCCTGGACGGGCGGCTGACCGACATCGGAGGCATGCTCATGTGCAGTGGATGATGCCTGGACGGGCGGCTGGCCGACATCGGAGGCATGCTCATGTGCAGTGGGAGATGTTTGGACGGACGGCTGGCCGACATCGGAGGCATGCTCATGTGCAGTCGATGATGGCTGGACGGGCGGCTGGCCGACATCGGAGGCATGCTCATGTGCAGTCGATGATGCCTGGACGGGCGGCTGGCCGACATCGGAGGCATGCTCATGTGCAGTGGATTATGCCTGGACGGGCGGCTGGCCGACATCGGAGGCATGCTCATGTGCAGTGGGAGATGCCTGGACGGGCGGCTGGCCGACATCGGAGGCATGCTCATGTGCAGTGGGAGATGTTTGGACGGGCGGCTGGCCGACATCGGAGGCATGCTCATGTGCGGTGGGTGATGCCTGGACGGGCGGCTGGCCGACATCGGAGGCATGCTCATGTGCAGTGGATGATGCCTGGACGGGCGGCTGGCCGACATCGGAGGCATGCTCATGTGCAGTGGATGATGCCTGGACGGGCGGCTGGCCGACATCGGAGGCATGCTCATGTGCAGTCGATGATGCCTGGACGGGCGGCTGGCCGACATCGGAGGCATGCTCATGTGCAGTGGGAGATGCCTGGACGGGCGGCTGGCCGACATCGGAGGCATGCTCATGTGCAGTCGATGATGCCTGGACGGGCGGGGGCGGTCCCACCGGCTGGCGTTCAGGTGGATAGGAAATGCGTTCCAACAGCCTCAGCACACGCCTGGAACATCGGAATTTGGATGGGGGGAGGATGGAACATGGACGGGGTTGACGGAGCGTAACCAAGGCATACCAATCAATGTTTTTTTAAAATAAATAATTGTATTGATTAGCAGGCACATTTCTCGGTTACAGACAAACATTGTTTGTTTCATTTCACAACTCATCGGCAACCCCCGCCCGCGCCGCCTCGCGTTTTACAGCGGCTCCCGTTCGCGAAGCGGCGCCCCCTCGCCACCGGCCCCGCAGCACATGCTGAGGGCCGGTCTCGGGTTAGCCCGGGTGGGGAAAGGGCAGTGGCCTATAGCACGGCCCAGCCATCCCGCCGGCCGGCCACACCCACACCCACAGACACAGGCGAGTTTTTGTTATCTTGATACACATACTATACACATGTATACACATGATACACTATACACATGATACACATGTATTCGTACAATGTCTACTGAAAGTATAACGCATGTAACACCATACATCGAAGAGCGTGTCACACCCACGTCACATTTCCCTCACCGTCTAACAAAGGGAGACGCTTTTTATTATGGTGATCTAATTGCCCTCTATTGCGAGCAGATAACCGTTCTGTCGCTAAATGACCGCGTAACACACATACAACCGTGCATATTTATGTCGTCCTTTCCTTGCATCTTAGCCTGATATATGTATTGCTTGCACACTAGTATGACAATATTAAGTATTTTAGGGCCTCTTGTTTTGCCAAATATCACGTCTCTTGGGGATATCTGTAGGCATTCACCCCGCATTCTGTCATGTAGGTATTGCCTTACGCTAGCCCATAACTGTTGGACCTCTCTGCAATTGAAGAAGAAATGCACTAACGTGTCGAGCTCACCGCAACTAACACAATTTGAACTTTCCACAATGCGCCTATGATGTAGAAATTTCTGCGTGGGTATACACCTATGCAGAACTCTGTACTGAAACGTCTGTAATTTTGTAGAGAAACAGCACTTGTAAGGCATTGTACACACCTTCGTCCAATCAATGCCTCGAAAAAATTCGGCTTCCTATCGTCGACATGCACTTGTTATTACATTTGGTATAAACATCTTGTTAAACATTTTAACCCTTATATCTTTTAATGCTACAAAGGCATCACCTACTTTCAATTCAATCTCGTCTCTGTCTGTGTCTAAACGGCGTATGTTACTTGCCCTGCGTATGATTGATTTCCACTCATCTGGGATGGCTTTCAGAAGTCCATAATGTTCCGAAAAGCTCAATCCATGATTAGGAAAATCATGATTGATGGCAGCCAACGATAAAGGGCGCCCATTCAACTCATATAGATCACCAATCATGCGGAGTCCTGCACCGTACGATTTCGTCTAAAATGCTGGTTTACCTCCTATCCGCACGTACAATTAAGTAAGTCCATTCCATATTATTCCTTTCATCACTAATTCAACGTCAGCTGGTTGTTGTTTGTAAGGTTGAATCCATCGCAACAGTTCCTGATAAAATTGACTTATTGCTAGTTTCTCAATCATTACATTACTTAATCTACCCCGAATTAAATCTTGTACTGTAAGTGGTCCTATGCGATTCTGCAGTGTACCACTTTGCATCTGATTTGTTCCACATTCAATTTAACCATGATAGCCGCAAATCCTTGTATAATGTCGGGACATGAGGGCTCGCTAATCCGCCATCATCAATGGGCTGTATATTACCTTCTGAGCAAACTTCGGAGGACGTCCTCTCCAGATGAACTTTTGAATGAGACCCTGGATCAGTCAAAGTTCAGCCTGGATGATATCTATTGATGCTGCGAGATAAACCAATTGAGACACTGCTAAGGATATCGCAACTGTAATTCGACCTTTTATGGTAAGTTGCCTTTGATTCCAACAGTTGAGCGTTTTTTTTCCTCGATTTTGCTGACAATAGGCGTCACGTTATCATCCATAACATCACCCGACAAACTGAAAGTGATTCCAAGAATGTTAACCTTTTGAGACGGTCTCCTATCACATATCCTCAGACTGAGCTGTCTCGCCAAGCCACATAAAGTGACATTTCTCAAAATTCAGTTCAAGCCTGGAAGCTTCCTCAAAGCGATTCATTACACTCAGTGCGCTGAAAGCGGATCGCTCGTCTTTGACTAATATCGTCGCATCATCCGCATATTGAGATCGTTTTATTTCAATATTGCTCAATACAATCTCATTTACATTTTATCGCTTCTGAGTTTAATAGCCATCATTTCTGCAGCTAGTGCAAATATAATTCGATAACGTCGCTATTAAGCGTATATTTTCGCTTATATATCGATCCGGGAGTGATCCCGTCTGGTCTGATGATATCAGCAGGTGAATCACTCGCGTCATGCGAATAGCAATTACCTTAGCAATAATCTTATAGAAAACATCGAGCAGGCAAATAGGCCTCTTGTTTTGTTTTTTTACATTTTCTAATCTCCTTTTTCGGAAGCAAAATAATCACACCACGCCTTTGCGAAACGTAGTCCATGCTCGGCTGCATCGTTAAAGTATTGCACTGCTAAGGGGCCTAGGCTACCCGGGCTAACCTGGGACCGGCCCTCAGCATGAGCTGCGGGGCCGGCCGGGCGTGTGGGGCGCCGGCCTCGCTGGTCGATGGCTCGCACGCCCGGCCGGTGGCGAGAGGGCGCCGCTTCGCGAACGGGAGCCGCTGAAAAACGCGAGGCGGCGCGGGCGGGGGCCGCCGATGGGCCCCATCGGGCTGATGGGCCAATCGGACCGATGAGCCCAATCGGGCTGATAGGCACCGATGAGAATTTTGAGGTTGTATGGATGATTGAATGTTTGTTTGTTTTTAAGTGTTCTGTATGTAAAAATGATAATAAAAGTTAAAAAAAGGCCTAGGCTATCCCAAAAATACAACAACAAAAAAACGCTGTAAAGCCTGATATGCCTGGTACCTTGCTCTTAGCCATTAGCTTAACCCGCGCACTGCAGGGGGGTTGATTTCCGCCCCCCCCCCCCCTCTCAGGTTTTTCAAAGATAGCGAAAAAACGGCGGCGCGCAGCGCCGCCGGGTTTTGATACACCTGTTAGGACATCAATTGCGCACACTTTGAGAGAACAAAATATGCTCGGGTCATCTCAGGTCAGGTCACCAGACCAGGTCAAGTGACCCCACCACCAAAAATGTTTGCAGTTGTGCCAAAGCCAGAGTTTTTCACCGATCAGGTTGAAACTTACAGGATGTCATGAGGGCATCAGTACTTACAATTCGTTTAACTCGGAATTTGTATATCGGTGACCTAAGGTCAGGTCAATTTCGTAACCTCCCCATAATAAGTCAATGGGGAAATATACAAATGCTTCCTATTTCAAGGATATGCATGGTACCAGAGTACCAATTACCAATTACTTCTGGATCATGTTATTATAGGATATTCTTGATGATCCAAGTGTAAGTTTTGTTCAGTGACCCCTATTGGGTCATTTGAGGTCATGCGAGGTCACCATCATTCTTTTGTCAATAACTCTCGACATAATAAAGATAGAGAAGTAAAACAGACATCGATGTGTTGTCTCGTTGAGACACGTCTTCCCATATTTAACATGCCCTACTTGGGTCACC
Source organism: Chirona hameri (assembly GCA_036785665.1). Lineage (NCBI taxonomy): Eukaryota > Metazoa > Arthropoda > Thecostraca > Balanomorpha > Balanidae > Chirona > Chirona hameri. The sequence continues at coordinate 128,986 of JAXIVJ010001141.1, forward strand.
ACTTGACCTTGACCTTAGGTCAAATTGTTAAGTTGACTTAACAAGGTCACCATATATATCATTCAAAGCGCCTTGACAAGATAAACACAATGGCGTAAACAGTTTTCCGTTATCTTTATTAAGTAAAAAGTTAATAGCAAAAAACTATTTAGCAAAAAAACGGCATTTTTCTTTTTGACCTCTGGAGCCTCAAATATTGACCTGAGATCAAATCTGAGGACACCTTACCGATTACAAATTTCACTGGCTGACGTTTGCTTTTTTCCGTTTGTTTCTAACTATCATCGTTTCTGAGATATATGGGAATTTCTGGATCGATGTCCTAAAACAGGAAAAACTGGAAAATTTGACCTTTGATGACCTCTAGTGACCTCAATTTTGACCTGACTTAAAAAACACTGAAATACTTTCGATAGATCATATATGAAGCTATCCCATGCCTTTTTCCTCTTCTCGCTACGTTGCGTAGTTTTCGAGATCTCAGGGGGGGGGGGCGGAAATCAACCCCCCCCCCCCGCAGTTCGTGTTCGGCGCAAAGCCCCTGCAGTGCGCGGGTGCGCGGGTTAAGCGCAGCTCTACATTCATCTGTAGTGAACACGCCCTCGCAAGTGTACATGTCATCATCAGATAACTGCGGACAATGGACCGTGCTCAAAACGTCGTCTATCGTAGCTTCGCTTATGTCCTTTTTGGCGTATATTCTACTTCGGTGTGACACATAAGCATTCATAATGTCATTTTTGGTGTTAATAATGCGCCCGTCAGACAGCTGAAGCATGTGTATCGCCTTTTGAGCCGACTCGTGTCGCTGTAACCGGAGAAAGTAGCCAGATGGTTTTTCACCGAGCTCCATCCACTTAGATCTACTTTGTAGCATCGCTACTTTAGCACGCCTAAGTTCAAACTCCTCCAATTCCGATCTGAGGCATGTAGGCTGCTTTTCCTTACATGGCGCTCGCGATAACATATCTTCTAGCTCTGCAAGCCGTCTAACAAGTTCGGTTTCCTCTCGTCT
>JAXIVJ010001141.1:140000-151540 GCA_036785665.1 Chirona hameri
CAGTACATACCGTACACAGCCTGATCCTTAAAACGGCGAATTATGTATGGCGTACGCTATGCATAGTTCTCTTCAAGAGCAGCACTGTTATTGTTGGATTAGGGGGCGTAGACAAGAGCAGCACGTGTCGGTTTCCTTTATTTTGAAACGACTGCGCAGGAATTGTAAGCATTCCGCGTCAAGTTAGCCAGATATTTAACTGACAGACATTCAAAACTGGAAACGAAATTACTTTAGAAGTAGCCCGTGTTCCAGACTAATTTTACATTTTTCGTGTTCAGCGTGGCAAGGAGGACCTACCTGCAAATTTGCAGGCGATTCTGAGGCGACGGGCCTCAAAACTGTACATCTGGTAAACTGTATAACTCTGAAAGTAGCCATTGTTCCAGGCTAATTTGATGTTTTTCGTGTTCAGCGTGGCAAGGAAGACCTACCTGCCAAGTTTCAGGTGATTCTGAAGCGACGGGCCTCAAAACTGTAGATCTCTTAAACGGTATAACTCTGAAAGTAACCATTGTTCCAGGCTAATTTTACGTTTTTCGTGTTCATTGTGGCAAGGATGACTTGCTTGCCAAGTTTCAGGCGATTCTGAGGCGACGGGCCTCAAAACTGTATATCTGGTAAACGGTATACCTCTGAAAGTAGCCATTGTTCCAAGCTAATTTAATGTTTTTCGTGTTCAGGGTGGAAAGGAGGACCTACCTACCAAGTTTCAGACGATTCTGAGGCGACGGGCCTCATAACTGTAGATCTCTAAAACTGTATAACTATGAAATTAGCCATTGTTCCAGGCAAGTTTTATGTTTTTCGTGTTCAGCGTGGCAAGGAGGACCTATCTGCCAAGTTTCAGGCGATTCTGCGGCGACGGGCCTCAAAACTGTAGACTTCTAAAACGGCACAACTCTAAAAGTATCCACTGTTCCAGGCCAATTTTATGTTTTTCGTGTTCAGTGTGGCAAGGAGTACCTACCTGCCAAGTTTCAGGCGATTCTGAGGCGACGGGCCGCAAAACTGTATATTTGGTAAACGGTATAACTCTGAAAGTAGCCATTGTTCCAGGCTAATTTTACGTTTTTCGTGTTCAGCGTGGCAAGGAGGACTTACCTGCCAAGTTGCAGGCGATTCTGAGGCGACGGACTTCACAATTGTAGATTGCCCAATATACCCACTACTGCCAGATATTGGGCAATATTCTGCTGCTAGTTTGACGCACGTGTGATAAACGTCATTTTAAAATACCTAGGAGTCACAGGAGGCCACGTGACATGAGGTCACGAATATTAAAAATTAAAACTCGCCCGCAGTGAAAGAGGAGATATCTTTGGAATTCTAACGATGTACTATAAACCTATCTTAGGTTGTTAAGTACCGGAGCTAATCGTCCTCAAATATTGAACTTCATCGTGACCTAGGCAAAATGCATCAGGCCATATCTCCGAGGCCACTGCTACTACGAAGCTGAAACCTTCACAGATCGATTCAGCGCCCATGATTACCTAGAATACCAACTTTGGTCGTCATCACTCGCATATTAGTTGGTATAAGTTGTATATGGTTGACCGGTATTGGACCTCCCCACTGTTATCTTGACCTCAGATCAAGGCCACCAAATGGCAGAAAGAGGTCATATTGCATCTCATTAAACGAACCTTGACGAGAGCAACAAAATGGCGTTCACCGTATCCCTCTAGCTTTGTTCAGTCAAAAGTTGTTGATGAATAACGCAATTTTAATTTTAAAAAGCGGCATGTAATATAACAAAATGTAGCGTAGACGAGAACCCACTAATGTTAGTTGTTTGTTTAAAAAACAAATTGATTGCCCTTAAAATTGCTATGGTCAAAACATGGAATTTTAAATAGCTAGGGGTACCGAAAAAGTTAAAACTTTCAACAATATGCAACATTTTGACATTTTTGACAACTGAAAAACGAATAACACCATCTTGTAGAGTAGCTCTTATGCATTATAATTATATATAATGTATTTATATTGCGTCATAAATTCACGGCGATATGGGCTCACAAATATTGGTCTGCAATATGACCTCGCAAAAATGTCTGAGGCGATGTCTCAGTAACCGCTGCTTAGATTGCGGTAAAACTTTCACAGCTCGTTTTAGCGCCCCAGATAACCCCATGTACAATTTGTGGCAAACATCGGTGACACGAGGGTGTCACCCCTGGGTTGCTTTGTCGTGGAATGACCCAATCAACAAACATTGAATAAAAAGACACCCAAAATCCAAATTAGCTGTTAACTTATGCACCCAACGACGGCCTAGTTAGTGGCTGCGACCCTCAATTTTTTTAACAATCGTCATGATGCAGTTGATTTATTTTCAACATTTAGGAGTTGTATATAGTTTTGTCTCTGGCTGTATATAATACAATGCTTTAGCTTATCAATACAAATCACCACTTTTTCCAAAACAATCAACTTACAATCGAAAAAGAGGCAATGAGATCGGAAGTTCATTTATTGCACCCAACGGCGACCTATTTAGTGTCGGCGATTTGTTTCAGTGACAATAGCCGTTTTCACGAAGGATTATTGCGCTGAAAAGTTTCTGAAAGATTCTGAAAGTTTTGAAAAACTGCACAACTTTTTCATGCGATTTTTGGCTAGAAATGTCCCTCATAATTTTGTAATATGTTGGTAAGAATAAAATATGTTGAACAAAATTGCGGTTTGTGGTAATAAGCAAGATAAGTATTGATAGAATCTTCCTGAAACTTTCAGGAAGTTTCAGGAAGATTCTATCAATACTTATCTTGCTTATTACCACCAAACCACGATTTTGTCAACATATTTTATTCTTACCAACATATTACAAAATTATTAGGGACATTTCTAGCCAAAAATCGCATGTAAAAGTTGCGTAGTTTTTCAAAACTTTCAGAATCTTTCAGAAAATTTTCAGTGTTACAATCCTTGGTGAAAACGGCTATTGTCGCAGTGCTTTCAAATGAAAGGAAAACGCGATATGTCACGCCAGATATAGAGAAGGATCATTCCGTTCGTCACCATATATAAGTACATATATTTAAATTTCCCAAATTTTAATTATCCAAATAGAAAAAGGTGTTATTTCACTTTTAAATTGAGACGCAATCAATTTGATACCATACATGTGTCATTAGATAATGCACACAACTAAATCAAAAGGTCAATATTTCCCTTTAACATGCTGATCGATATTGCCTGATAATTTTAATGTGTAGTGTGTGTGTGTTTGTTTCCTGCCCGATCGGCGCAGTCTGGCAGTCTGGTAAGAGCTCTTCTCGAGTAACATTAACAGCTGTCTGAGATGGGATTATCATTTGTTGGTCAGTTCGCTCGTCTCATTATCGTTCATCTCACCATGGTTCGTAAACTGACCGAACAGTGAACATACAGCTGTGTGCTGGTATTGTTTTGACCTGCTGGCACTGGAAACATGTATATTGTTTATTGACAGTTGAACTTTGCGGGAAATGATCGAACTCGTTTCAGATTTAGTTATTGAAATGTTTGTGTATTGATCAAACATATTCTTGTATATGAGTATGTAGTCACAAGCAACTTGCATATCCGAAAAGGCTCCGTTAGCCTAAAGCCAATCGCCAGGACAAATAATTCACACTGCCGGCGCCAGCGACCCGACCCGACCCGAACCGACCCGGGGAGGGAAGGGGAGGGGCGGGGTTGATTGATGTGTCATCGGCTTATGCAATGGACAGTTCAATTAAATTAGATCGCTCTTTATCATATATTTCCAGTCTCTAATCAGGTCTGCAAGTCATGACCCCACAAATGATCTGTGAATCACAAAACAATACCAGCTGTGTGCTGGTATTGTTTTGACCTGCTGGCACTGGAAACATGTATATTGTTTATTGACAGTTGAACTTTGCGGGAAATGATCGAACTCGTTTCAGATTTAGTTATTGAAATGTTTGTGTATTGATCAAACATATTCTTGTATATGAGTATGTAGTCACAAGCAACTTGCATATCCGAAAAGGCTCCGTTAGCCTAAAGCCAATCGCCAGGACAAATAATTCACACTGCCGGCGCCAGCGACCCGACCCGACCCGAACCGACCCGGGGAGGGAAGGGGAGGGGCGGGGTTGATTGATGTGAGCACCGGGGGACCGCTGAGAACCCAGCGGCCAGGACGCCGCCAGCTGGCCGATGACTGGACACCAACGCCGTGCAAATACCCTGTATAGATGACATTCTAGGTAAACCACCCAAAAATGGCTGCTGAAGAAAATAAGAACCGTTAGGTGACGCCAGTACGTGAATAGAAGGGTCAACTAATCGTGGGCGATGGCGTCGACTCAGGAAGAGGACGCGGGGGTCGGCGCCTGTGACTGAGGAGGGGGCCAGGGAGGGATCGGGCAGGGGGCCGGGGTAGGGGGCAGACAGGGGGTCGGGAGGTGTTATCTTGACCCCGGTTACCGAGCCGGGGGACGCCGGCCAGAGCACAAAGAGGCACGCCGAGCAGGCTGCACTTCCGGGTTGTGAAGGCACCAAAATAGAGCAGCGCTCCCGACAGTACTGCATATGTTCTTTGTTCTATATTCTCTGTGCTATGTTCTCTGTTCTATGTTCTCTGTTCTATGTTCTCTGTGCTATGTTCTCTGTTCTATGTTCTATGTTATCTGTTATATGTGCTATGTTCTCTGTTCTATGTCATATGTTATCTGTGCTATGTTATATGTGCTATGTTATTTGTGCTATGTTATCTGTGCTATGTTATCTGTGCTATGTTCTCTGTTCTATGTTATCTGTGCTATGTTCTCTGTTCTATGTTCTCTGTGTTATGTTCTCTGTGCTATGTCCTCTGTTCTCTGTTATATGTGCTATGTTCTCTGTTCTATGTTATCTGTTATATGTTATATGTGCTATGTTCTCTGTTCTATGTTATATGTGTTATGTTATCTGTGCTATGTTATCTGTGCTATGTTATCTGTTCTATGTTATCTGTTATATGTGCTCTGTTCTATGTTCTCTGCCCTATGTTCTCTGGTCTATGTTATCCGTGCTATGTTCTCTGTTCTATGTTATCTGTTATATGTGCTCTGTTCTATGTTCTCTGCCCGATGTTCTCTGCCCTATGTTCTCTGGTCTATGTTATCCGTGCTATGTTCTCTGTTCTATGTTATCTGTTATATGTGCTCTGTTCTATGTTCTCTGCCCTATGTTCTCTGTGCTGTTCTCTGGTCTATGTTATCTGTGCTATGTTCTCTGTTCTATGTTATCTGTGCTATGTTATCTGTGCTATGTTATCTGTGCTATGTTCTCTGTTCTATGTTCTCTGTGCTATGTTCTCTGTTATGTTATTTGTGCTATGTTCTCTGTTCTATGTTCTCTGTGCTATGTTCTATGATCTCTGTTCGATTATCGATGTATCAGATAGAGATGTAACAGGTTCAGAGGGCTAACACAATAAAACGCCGAGAGTCTGAAATGACTGATGTGAAAATACTACACACTGCCAGGAACTGAGGAGGTCTCGAGACCCAAATCTGGCCATTTGTTAGCCTGGCAGGTATGTAAAATGCTTCTTTCTTGGGAATATTACATTATAGGAATGGCATAAAGGACACAGCTTCTTTATTAGTTGCAAAACACATCAGTCTTCTTTAGAACCGACCTGCCTCGTACAGGTGCCACACTTAGCTGACACCTGACAGGTCTGCAGCTATAGAATAGCAAACAAATAATTATCGCTTGTAAAAATCAAATCGCAGAATGTCGAATCGCAAAATATAAAATAACGGGGGGTAAAACATAGTATCAGGACCTTTGGGGGGGGGGGGTATGGCCCCTTTGCCCCCTCCCCCCTGGATCCACCCCTGCCTTCAACGCGTCGCTGTACTCTGTGCGGTATCTCAACCAGGGTAATAGAACAACGGGTAGAATAGTAAGGAATGTAACGCCCAAATGAATTAAACAATATATAATTTGTATCGTAATTGTTTTGTCTGTTATAAATTAAAGGTATGGTTTGTAATCAATAACTTGTATTTACATATATTATATCTTTATTTATTGAATTAAACTTCAGCAAATATACGAAGTAGTAGTCGAAGTAGTGTATATTCAGTACATGTAGTAGTAACATTTGGTAGCGGTCATATTAAATTCTACTACGAAGTAATAGTCGAAGTACTGTATATTTGTCTGGTGTCTTCCCTGAGAGATGGAAGCGGGCAAATATTATACCATTATACAAGAAAGGCGACAAAAAAGAGCCTTCAAACTACAGATCTATTTCCCTGCTTCCTCTCTTCGGGAGGGTATTGGAGCGTGTTGTGTTCGACGAGCTATTTTATCATGTATCACCGGTGTTGAGCCAGCAGCAGCATGGTTTTATTCCTAGGCGTTCGTGCAGCACGAACTTAAGTGTTTATCTTAAGCACGCGTGGGAGGCCATATCGGACGGTTACCAGACGGACGTCATTTACACTGATTATTCGGCCGCTTTTCAGAGCGTAACACTCCTACCATTTGAAGGAGCTCGTATGCCGATGATGTCAAAATTTTCCGTAAAATCACCACTCCATCTGACGGACTGTTGCTGCAGAGGGATCTTAGCCATCTGGCAGCGTGGTCCGTCAGGTGGGGACTGGCTCTCAACCCTGCAAAATGCAAATCGTTTACGATGACTCTCAGGCGTGCACCCGTCCAGACCAAGTATTGTATCGCTGGTACCGAGCTGGAACATGTGAGTAAGATCAGGGACCTGGGTGTAACGATGGACACCAAATTAACTTTCGCACCACATGTATCGGATACTGTCAGCAGGGCCAACCGTGCACTCGGCCTCCTTATCCGCTCTTTCCAAGTAGGTACCAGCAAGTCAAAATTCAACCGAAGCGCAGTACTGGCTGCGTACTTCGCGAATGTGCGATCGATTTTAGAATATTGCAGCGTGGTCTGGGCGGGGGCGGCCAACTCCCACAAGGTGCGGGTCGATCGAGTGCAGCACAAGTTCCTCATTTGGCTGCTAGCTCACACTTCCTCCGGACAAACGAATGATCTTTCTTATGGTAGCCTTCTGCTCCATTTCAAAATTCCATATTTAGCAAAACGCAGAGTGCAGCATGACATACTCTTCCTGAGGAACATTATGCGGGGGAGAGTGGATTCTCAGGTTCTGCTCAACTCTTTTCCTCTGCACGTGCCGCCTCGATCGACCCGCACCCTCACCCTGTTCGCCGTGCCTCGAGCTCGAGTCAGCACTATCGAATCAGGGATGTTCTGCAGGATCCCTAAAGCCATGAATGTTTTCTTGGCCAGTCATTTGAACGTAGACATCTTTCATGACAGTTTGGCGTTTTTAGAGCTCTCGTGATCAGGTACGTTTTAACCGTAAAGTCATCATCACTTCGTTCATCATGTCATTCATCTTCTACTTTTATAACGACTTTAGGCTGTGGTATATGTGTTGTGTTTCATGTCTTTTATCTTTTTGACTTCGCCTGTCAGTGGAGTATGACTCTGTTGGCGATGAAAGCAAATAAACAATACACAATATTTCAGTACCTGTAGTAGCATTTGGAAGCGGTCAGCGGTCGTTCCGACATTTTTTAACCCCCAAGCCCATTTAACCCTTTTACGCCCGTAATATCGAAAAATGGTAGAAAGAAACGTTGTAGCTAAGGTTTGTAGCTATCTGTTCCAGAAGACGGATTTAAAATATGTACCATAGGTTACGAGCCAGCCTCGTCTGAAAATCATCGATTTAACATGGGAACCCTATGGTGTAGTAGGTTTTTAACGCCCAAACGCCCAAGTACTGCCAACCGTTGCTGGTGGGGACTGATCTCAACGGCCTTGTTTTGATCTGTGCCAAGGATCTCGTGCGCCACAAATGGAAGTATTTTCACAATAGGCCTTAAAATGCTGCAATATATGAAATTTACTTCTTAAATCAATGTTATACTAAACAAATGAAAGCGGTACAATTAATTACGATTTTAATGATGTTAATTGAAGGGCTAGGACTCAAAACATATATACCTCTCAAAGCTACACTTACTCACGTACAACGTGTGTAAACGCCAAAAGAGGTGTACCCCCGAATCCCGATTACGTCGTTTGGCTGAACCCGTGAAACACGTTGGAGGCATTGGGATGACGAAGACAAAGGATGAGTAGAATCGTAGAATGCGGCTAAGCTAAAGGGAATGTCCGACCTTTATGAAAGTTGGCGAATCACACTTAATTGTATGTTTACATGTCAGGCGAGGTCAGCTGAACATGTTCGTAAACTTTTTTTTCCTAAAAAATGCTTATCTTGGAAGATATTCAACTTTTAGTTTTAAGCAGAAAGTTGGGTTGGTGACGTCATACGATTTTTTTTTAATAACAGGGAAATCCTTTGTGCTGCCAAATGTATGGCACAATTTTTTTGTCGACATATATTGCGCAGAAAAGGCGAACCACCCGGTGTCTAAATTGGCTTAGATTGCGAACCACCCGGGGATCGGGAAATGAAAGACGAAACTATTTCAAGGCTTAAAGGGATTATACGGATTTCCGTCCTGAAAGTAAATGCACTCTTTTGCAGTTGTATGAGCTTTAAACACGTTTAAGACATATAAAAGGGACCTCAATTGCTCATTTAGTCCATTATTTCAGAAATTATCAGCGTTATCAACTTGGGCGTTTTTCGAGACTAGTATCAGATAACGAGTACATGATCGACACTACTGTCCACCACTTTTATCTTAAGATTAATGTTAGAGTTTTTAATTATCTGCAAGTCCTACACTGGATCACAAAATGATTATGCAATTCAAAACTGACGGGACTTTGTATTACTACACACTGTTCGTTGAGGTTTTGTGTTTTTGTGGTTTTCTTATCTCTGGCCTTTAGCGTTGAGAATTTGGTGGTGGCGTATTCATTTTTTGGCATGAAAATTCATGAAAAATATAGAATTGTATGGGAAAACTAGGTAACTGCTGCTGTCGTTGGAACAAAACAAGTTTATTTTCTTTCAAATATTGCTTATTTTACCGGAAATATACCATAAGTGAGGTGTTTTATTAGCATAAAAGAGATGACTGGCTCTGCCACAGCCGGTCCTGCAGAAAATACGCGGTGGCATCACCGCGCACTTTGGAATGTCCTTACGTGCAGAAGAGGTCATTTCCAGAAAAATGTGGCTACTGTGTGACTTCTACCACCTTTATAAGTACGTTTTACTATGTAACTCAATTATTCTGGGAAAAACCCGTATAATCCCTTTAAACAAGTCGACTATCATTACCAGTTGGGTAAAGAGACACGACGCTGTCGGTTTAGAGGCCTTATTCAAATACACATGGGCCTTATTTTTTACAGATGCCAAAATCAAACTCGAAAATCTTTTTGATTAGATCATTGTGGTTGTTTGAACTGTTACCATACTTAATTGCAATGCCAAGCCATCAAAATGGCTATCTCAAGTCAAATATAATGTTAAGGTGGGAACTGGGATAGTCCCTCCAAAGGGAATATTTCACCTTTGTATTGGTTTTGAACTGAGATAGTCATTATCTTTGGCCGTTATTGAAATGTCGAAGATACTAAGGTCATTTTCCCCAAAACTTAGCCGTTTCTAAGCAATTAAATTTATAATTAGCAAAATGGGGTATTGGCTAGTGCCGCCGCTGATTGGCTGACAGCTACTTTATCAGCCAACCAACGGCGGTCTATAGCTCAATAATGACGTCATCGTCCCAAATTTACAAACTTAATTTGTATAAAATTAAGTGACTTTTCGAGAGAAAAGTATCACTTTCGTTTTCAGCAACACTTACTTCATATTTTCGACTACAACCACCGTATATTTGACAACTTTCAGAAAGGTGAAACATTCCCTCTAAGAGTGGTTCGGAAAAAAAAACGAATTTGACTTGTGCTCAAGCTTTGGTTGTATTACCAGTCATACCTCAAGTGCTTATCAGCACCCTTTCGCCCGCTCTCCGATTTTCTCACCACTCTTTTCCGCCGAATCCTCCCCCCCCCCCCCCACACACACACACCACCCCTCCACCGGCCGACCAGACGGCGCAGCGGGCGGCGACTTCAAAGGCGCGCGGCGTGTCAAAAACGAGCGGCATCTCTAAACGATCTGACCGCCCCCTCCCCACCGCCGACCCCCGTGGAAGGGTAATTAGCAGAGAAACACGTAGAAGACCGGCGGGAGGGCCGGCCGGCGGAGAGGGGAGGCGGAGAGGCCACCTGCGAACACGAGCGCACCCTTTTACTGCGGGGTGTTCCGCGGTTTGTTTTGACACTGGACTTCCGTCGCCGTCCGAGAGCGGCGCCGCGTGAGAAAAGATGATGATTGGACTGGTCGTATCTCGTTACCACAATGGCGCTTGGCGGTATTGTACGCCGCCGTGTGTCTGGCTGGCTGGCGGCGTTGTAAGATGAGCTACGGAGTTAAAGGGAATAGTTCACATTTAACATTTTTTTTTTTAACTGAGAGCAGATTTGTAGAGCAGGTCGAAAACTGGGTTGTGTGAAATAATTACCTCCCTACGTTAAGTAATTTCGACACAGGACTAGTTTCATTTTCCATTTTCCGAAGTTTCGGGTCCGCGAAACTTCGTCGGTAGTATGATGCCACACTCTCACTAGTGCTAACCCGTCCGCTCCGCTAGGCAATTAGGAATTGATACCCGTACTACTCGTGACACCTGTCGTACCTATAATACGTTTTTGTACCCGTCATACACCCGAATACCCGTCAAAAACCTACAGTGCCCGACATACACCCGTAGTTTTGTTTTGTCCTGTCCCTGTGGAACACGTGATATAGCCGGCACTCACCCGGCACGGCATATAGCCGGCACTCACCCATTATACCAGTGGAACACCTATGACACCCGTTATACACCCGTTAAACCCGTGAAAACTCCACCCTGGCTTAGCGTATATGTGCATTGATATAATGTAGTGAATAGTTCAGTGTGTCGTGATGTATGTGTGGCCTGACAGGTCCGGCCGTCCGTGTCGCATGGGAACGGCAACAGGTGGCAGTGTAACCCATCACCTCAACTGACCATGTTGGCGGCCCCTGACGGTCCTGGCCGCGGTTTCCCGTGACGGACCTGCAGCTGTTCCGCTATTAGTCATGTGACAGGCGGGGGGCGACGTGAGATCAGGTAGGTTACAAAAAAAATATAGGTAAAAAAAAATAAAGAGAGCAAAGAGCAGGGCAGGTCAGGTCAGTGGCGGGGCAGGTCAGGTCAGTAGCGGGACAGGTCAGGCCAGGCCAGTGGCGGCACAGGTCAGGTCAGTGGCGGGTCAGGTCAGGTCAGGTCAGTGGCGGGCAGGTCAGGTCAGTGGCGGGGCAGGTCAGGTCAGTGGCGGGGCAGGTCAGGTCAGTGGCGGGGCAGGTCAGGTCAGGTCAGTGGCGGGGCAGGTCAGGTCAGTGGCGAGGCGGGTCAGGGCAGTGGCGGGACAGGTCAGGTCAGTGGCGGAGCAGGTCAGGTCAGTGGCGGAGCAGGTCAGGTCAGTGGCGGAGCAGGTCAGGTCAGGCCAGTGGC